>QFEL01003996.1:0-18498 GCA_003316195.1 Neoboletus brunneissimus
GGGATACGGTGAGAGGAGGTCTGGGGGACTGAGCGCGGCGGGAGGGTTGTCGGGGGCGAGGGAGAGTTTGGAGGAAAGATCGGTGGTGACGATCGCAGGGATGTTGTTGGAGGAGGGAGACATGTCGGGGACAGGGGAGGGGAGGTCGTGGCCAGGGAGGAAAAGGAATATAAGTACCAAGGAAAGATCTGAATCATCCAAACCGACCAGCTGGCAGGTTCAGAGGGTCAGCAAACCATTCCGAACGCTGCTGCACACGCTTCCTCGTGAGTGAGCCGCAGAACATTCCACTGGAAAACACAGCCTCAAGTTCCACCCGGAAACATCTCAAGGCACACGACCATCACCACCGCCACGCACCCTCCGCGAACCAAACCGTCGAGTGGTCTAAACACCCTCTCGTCCGTGTCCACCGTGTCGTCGTGGCCGTCGTGGCCGTCGTAGCCCTCCTAGCCATCGCGTCGCCAATCTTAAGTCGCACCTCCCATTTTGGGACGCAGATCATCGCGGCCCGCCCTGCGCGTCTACGTCACCTGCCTCCACCCATTCCCGACCTCCACGCCTTCTGCCCGTGCTTCATTATGTATCTTGAGCAGCCCTCTCCTCCCCCTTTCCTCGTGCACACCGATCTGTTCCGAGGCGACATCACCCCCACCTCCTTATTCTATCCTCTCACTCGGTCTTCCTTCTTGAGAACTTCTGGCAGGCATTCAGTTTCTTCCATTCTTGAACTAGTCCTATGAATCAGATAATCAATCTCTTGACGCGCATGCGAATATCCGCAGCTTCCCACCCTTCTTCCCAGCTTCCTTGATTGGGCTCATCTAACCCTCGACAGATCAGCCATGCTGTAGCATTCCATCCTCCCGTGCTGCAAGCTACGTCATTCACGTACGTGCTAATACCGTCCAAGTCATATCCTTATCTCTGGTCGGTCAACACAACACGTGCGATATCCCTCAGCTCTACACGTGTCTTTGACTTCCCGGACCTTTGACCCCCCCATCGCACTCCCAATGGTGTCATTCGACCCATCTCAACGAATGCGCCTTCCAAGCCTCGTTCAGTTTCACAGTTTCGGGCCTTTCCATCGCCCTGTCAAGGCACCTAGTATTTTTAGGTGAACCCTATCGGCCACAACTGCGGGATCCAGTTCTACATACAGCCCAGTTTGCGCATTATAAACAGTCACTAGTTCGCTTTCGAACCGGCTCGTCCCACCCGATCCCACAGGTGATTATCTCATGGACCTACTGGCGCACTACTGCGGCACAGTTGTTCTGGGATATGCGTTTCCTTGCGTCACGCAGATCACTAGTACTGGCGACGAGGGACGACTACCCTAATATCCTATCCCCTGTCAGTAGTCCATTAGCCACGAATTGCCATTAATCGAGGGATGGTTGATCAATCAATCTTTCCCCTTGCGATTACACCCGGCTGCTCATTTGGTTAGGCTCCGAATCCACGCTCACAAGGCGTGTTTGGTAATTATTAGCACTTCAAATATTCTTCTAATGGTTGTACCTGAGGTCATAGTCCCTCATTAATACACCCTCTTCCCAATCGGCTCCAGGGTCTTTAAGACAGTCAAAGAGCTGCTTGGGTTATGTTGGCAATCGTAAAGCTTTTTTTCTCGCCCTCTATATATTAGCCTCGGCGCTTTTGGCGCAGGTTGTGCTCAGCCTGCCAAAAAGGGCAAGTCCAGTAATCGACACAGCCCGCCGCTGTTCCATGCAGAACATTCCAAGATGTCTGTTCAAAAACTACTTACATGAAGGAAGTTTATAATTGTGTCGACAGAACCAAACAAGTACTTAGTAAGTCGTGGAACGTTCGTAGGCTTCGTCCCAGATAGTGACTCGTCTTTATCACGGCGGAAATAGGATTACTCGCATCCCAAACTTCGAGTCCTATCAGCCTACCAGAAACAGTGTCAGACCGCTCGAACATTCGTGTCGTTCTATCAGATGGAGCCAAAGAAGACTCCTAAGACCCAATGATTATGGCGCATTCACCTTGGAGGTAAGGGGCTTAGCATGGAACCCCATAAGCCTATTCAGGAGGACTCCCAATCAAGGATTTTGAGACATGGCACTAGCTTGCCTATCGCTCCTCACGCGTCATGAATGAGCCCCGCCGGGATCTCCACACAGCAATGACATACGACGCACGCCATTTGTGGAGTTTTGGCAGGCCAAGTACGCCTTATTTCACATCCAGGACCACCTGTCACTCCTGGATCCGTCCAACAAAAGAGTGCCTGTATATCCACGGCGATACGAATCAGTCGAGGCTATGTATGACTTGTTTGACAGGAACATTCTTTCAATTTCCACTAGGTAAGTGGATTCTCATTTTCGGCGTTATTGTATGGGCAAGCAACAAATTCCATAATTATTTCTAGGCTACTCCTCTAGTCGTTACTATACAACTCAGCGGTAGTGTCCACTAGAATATATATCGCCTCTCCCATCACAATCAACCCCACGTAGCGGGGAATATGCTGAGGTAAATCTACATCATCGTAGCTGACCGGGGAGCACCGCCCGGAACGCACAACGCCATAAACGCACGACATTGACGCAACGAACGTGTATGGCGTCCCACCTACAGCACTCAGTGTCAGCAAATAACATGCGGGTATCCGGATCAGTCGGATCTTGAAGGACCAACGAGCGGTCGTTCAACGTCCAAGGTCGACAATACACGCGGTCCGCGTCATTCAATGTATAACACCAAGGGTTGGACGCCGCATACACGCCGTCAATGTCTGGTGGCAGCTTTGAGGTGATCGTGTGCGATACAATCTGTCCGAGGGTGATCCCAGCCATCACATTTTGTGGGCGACGTGTCAGGTAGGAGTACACAGCCTACATTGCGATCGACGATGGTCTATGAGTTGTGAGGTGAGGGCTGCTCTCCGAAGAACGCCATTGACTTTTTGTCTTGTTAAAACTGATCGCGCGGAAACACGGCTTGCGTCGACCGTCCAGCGTGCATGAATTCGTTTTTCGAGTGGAATACATCACTCCTGAACGGGGACCCAATGGCAAAGGATGCTGTTGTTGCGCAGACGACATGTGCATTGCAGGAATATTCAATCGAGCAATGACCGAAGCGCATGACTGCGGTGAGGTCAGCGTATAGATTAATAATTCGATGGCCGAGACATGGAGGAATGCAAAAAAAAAAAAAGGTTCGAACTACTTACCGGAAGGCCGCCATGTCGCCACCTTTGGATGTTCCATGGAAGCCTTCCACACACAACCGGCGGGGATATGCCGCGAACGGATTACTATTAGTCCCAGCGGACGGCCCAAACCGAACCAGTTTCGAAGAGAGCCGGCAAAGATGGACGTTTCCGTTGGGGCCGGTAACGCCCGCAGGGTGCCATTGGAATAGACAACGTGGTGTCCGGGCGGAGGCTTTGCCATGCTACTTGCCAGTGAGGCGTTCTCAGGGCTTCAAGGGGACGCTGGACCAATTTGATCACCAGGACTACCGGCTTGTTGGGAAAGCGGTCCAGCTGGTGAAGATTGCTATGGAAGCGCTAATAACAGTCAACGTTTCAACTCATAGCCCGTGCAGCCTGATGTGAATGCTCGCTACGGGTAGTACGATCAAAACCTCCGTGTGATAGCACCTAAGTGGGACAAAGCTTCATGAAGGGGTTAGGTTCCGTTAGAATGCCACGGTGTCACCCCTTGTCGCCCCACATGCGTAACCCACCGCAACGCGAGGAATAATTGCACTTCCATTGCACTCCCCACGCAAGACTCGTGCAGATCTTATGCGATCCCAGCAAGCGAATGGAATTGACCGCACGTTGTGCACACATGGTGACCAAAAGAAATTCTAGAAGAAAAGTGACCCCAGAAAATGTGTAATAATCTTGCGTCTATATGTTCTAGAAAGTCGGCTCGTCATGAAAGCTTGCGTAAAAAAGGAATAATCATATAGAAAAGCCAGCGAATAGATATACTGGACGAACGGAGAGGTCTATGTAAAGCCATCGCCTGCGTTAATCCCTAAATATACGAAGTCACACCTTCTCTGAAGCTTCATGGTGTGGGGCTTACCACCTGCGGGGTAGGTACGTGCCCATTCACCACGTCGCTCCCTGGCTCCTCATCAGTTCTTTGAGTTAGTTCTGCTTGACCTTCTTTGTCTATAACGTCTTGTTTCAGACGGCTCATTTCCCTGATAAAGCTGGATCCCCAGAAAGCCGCGGAGTACTTGTTGACGTATTTGAACAGCTTGCGATGGTTCTCAGCACGTGTCTCAGCGTCCATCGTGACAGCTTCATGAATAGCGTTCGCAACCTGTTGTGAGTCCCACGGGTTGACGACAATGGACCCGTTGAGGCTCTGAGCAGCTCCTGCGAACTCGGAAATAATCATAACGCCCTGGCGAGCTTGTTGACATGCAATGTATTCGTACGACACCTGGTGCAAGGTGGACGTCAGTGGACGTTGCAACGAAGATGTGCGTCCTTACGAGGTTCATGCCATCCCTGGTGGAGGAGACAAGACAAACGTCACTGACAGCATAGAGGGCACAAAGCTCGTCAAACGCTAAGCTCTTGTGCATGAAATGAATAGGCATAAACTCCACGGTCCCAAAACGACCATTAATGCGTCCAACCAATTCGTTTACCGTCGATCGCAAGTTCTGGTATTCCTCGACGTCTTGGCGGGAAGGAACGGCGAGTTGTACCAACACCACCTCCAGAAACGTTAATCCCGTTCATGTTCTTTGGCATGCGAATGCTCACCTTTCCGATCCATTCTGGATGTTGTGTGAGGAAAAGCTCGAGCGCGTGCAACTTCTGGGGGACACCCTTGATATAGTCGAGGCGATCAACGCCAACGATGAGCTTCACACCCGCAAACCGCTGCTCCAACTGAGCGATACGCGACATTACTGAGTCTTTCTTCAAGTTCTGTTTCGGTCTTTGCTCAACGAGGAATCCAATGCGGCGTGTACAAACCCTCACCTCAATAAAGGAACCAGGTTCAATGCCGATGGGGAACGTGCCAACGTGTGCCAAGCGCCCCTCGAATTCAACGCCATTGGGCATTGTCGGCAAGCCGAGGATACGGGTGCATGAAGATAAGAAATGACGTGCGTAGTCATATGTATGGAACCCAATGAGGTCGCAAAAGAGTATACCGAGGAGGATTTCGCGGCGAACAGGAAGGATCCTAAGGGCGCTTGTCAGTATGTTCGGATCGGATACCGGAATACATGCGCGACCTATAAATCTCACTGCTTGGGAAAGGGGTGTGCAAGAAGAAGCCAATCTTGACACCGGGAATCTTGTCGGTGTTAGTGGAGAAGCTTTCCTCGAACCCTTCCGTAATCTTGGACAGTTCCCGTTTCTGCCAGTCTCCGCTCGCAGAACCATCGACAAGTCCTCGAAGAATCATGGGGAGGAGCATGAGGTGATAGTCTTGCACCCAAACCATTGCACCGGGAGTAATCTGTGAGCGGACTACCTCGGCAAACTGTAGATTGGCTTGGCGATAGGCCGTCCAATTTTCTTCATCAAAATTCATTTCGCCGGGGTGATAGTGGAAAAGTGGCCATAGGATGGAGTTGGAGAAACCATTATAGTGGCGGTCAGCGACGTCGTCGTCGAGGTAGACGGCGTGGCAAGAGTATTCGTCCATGAGCCGCTCGTCGACATATTGACGATCCTTCGGGGGGATGAAGAACCCTGGCCAACCGATCCATGTGAAGTTCAACGACTTCTTGAAACCGGAGAGGGCGGACACAAGTCCACCCGAGGACATCTTGAAGTGGTATTCGCCTGAAGCATCCTTGGTGATTGTAATAGGGAGCCGGTTGGAGACAACGATGAGATGGTTTCCTTGACTGAAGTTCATGTCGGCGAAATTGGAAGACAGGTGAGGGAAGAGTGAGGATGGCATGACAGGACGGTCCCGGGATTATAAGAGCTACGAGTTGGAGCAGGAACCTACAGAAATCATGCAGCAGAACCGGATTAAGGAGATTATCGGATCCGACTAGAACGCGGCAGGTGAAGGAGTTTGGGAGACCGACAAGCTTGAACGTTTCGACCGTGGCAAACGTGCTACAGTATCCAGATACAGAAAGGTGATTCAATAAGACGACGTAGTGCCATCTAATTTGGACCAAGTGCTGGTGGACCCATCGAACACTCGGCGCTCCGTGCATCCCATGTCATTCAATACTGCCCATGCGACACCACCATCAGCACAAGCCAGTCCTCTGTTCCGACATGTTCCGTGTGCAGAACCAATGTATCATTTGACGAAGAAGGAATTAAGAGCAGACCCCAAGTCCCCCCCCAACTAGCTTGTATATGCCCTCAAACACCAGTCAGACAAATCCCGGATGCACGATGCTTTTTACTATTCTGTATTACATATAGTGCACAACGGGGATGGTACATGGCATACGTGTCGTGATCAGTCGAAGAGACCAAAGCCCTGGACAGTCACTCAGTCACAGTATACGGTGCGTGGTCGAACTGGCTTACCATGTCATCATCAGATTCTTCCTTCTCCTCAGCCTTCTCTTCAGCTTTGGACTCCCCAGCAGCAGCAGCCGGAGCAGCGGACTCTACAGCAACAGGAAGGGCAGCAGCGAACGCTTCAGGGTTTTCCAAGAATTCTTTAGCCTAGGTAACGAGAGTTAGAAAAGGATAGTTCATTCGAGACGAGCAAAAGTCAGCAACAAAATGGGAAGATGCATCGTAAGGTTCAGCATTTTCAGTGTGATAATGTGTTGAAAACATCACAGGTAGTCGGCAAATAATGTGGAGCTGACCTTTTCAGAGCCCTCGAAAGTGTAATCGGTAGCTAGTGAGACAGCAATAAGGTTCTTGTACGAGTTGACAAGAGAGTGGATGACGGAGACAATCGTTGGATACTGGAGGGCGAGTGAAATGCAAGCGATTGACTTGACTCCGGACAAGAAGCGGTCGACAAGTTCCTTTTCGTCGATGTCAAGGACAGAGGGAGCAAAGACGTTCCCAGAATCAAAAATCTGAACCACAGTCATACCATAGGTGAAGGGAGAGATGTTCAGCATGTTCAAGAGGGTAGCCTCGGATGGTCCGACACGGCTACCAGCAGTGACGACTTGAACATCTGACACGATTTCAATGGTACCACGGGCAATCTTTGTGGGAATACCGAGAGCCTGGAAGAAAGACGTCTTGCCAGGTTCCATACCGGTGTTACCAGCAGGGACGAAGACATCCTTGGGGGCATAGGCACCCGCACGGGCAGGGGCGGCAACCTTGTTGGCGACGATAATCTCGCGGACTTCTTTGAGTTCTGAAGAAGTAAACACGAAGCCGATGTTTCCCTTGACGTGTGGGAGGAGCCTCTCGAACTGAGGGTACTCGGAGAGGATGGAGCGGAGGGCGCGGCGGACCATTGTGTTCTTACCCATCAAGACGACGCCCTTTCCACGGAGGGCGGTACGGATCTGGTGCATCTGGTTCGAACCGACATTGTCGACATTGACCAAGAAGATAGAAGCTGAATGGCTGGAGTTGGTAAACTCCGAGGCGGGAGATGATATGGCACGCACGATATTTGGCGATGAGGTCCTTCAACTTGATGAAGTAAATCTCTTTTTGTGCGCGTGTAGCACCCATCGTTATGTGTGGTTACTGAACATGCCACTGAGGATAAAGTGCCAGTACTGGTGTGCACGGGACTCACATAGTGGGTACAGATGATTTTCGCGGATAACTAGTGCCTCCCGATTGACCTCTGTGGAGATGAGTGGGCCAGATGACATTCTGTGGAGCTACTGAACACATACCAGCAGTGCCAATGGATTTTTCAAGGCGACTGGTTAGGGATGTGAAGTTGTCTATGGCTTGATGACAAGGTTTGGCAGTCAATGACTTCCGGAAATTGCCGTGCAAGTTCTTAGATAAAGTTGAATCTCCGACAGCTGTGTTTGACATTGTATCTGACACGTGACCACCAGTTTTTGTTCGCACCTTTGCTTCAGCTTGACTTGGTCCTGTTGATGAAATGGAATGTTGCGATGGTGTCTGTCGACCGTCCGAGCCCTTGGCGGCGGTCACGACAGCACTTCAAGGCGAGTGTCACTCTGTGTCTAGTCTCTGTCCAACCTAACCATATTCCAGATTGTTCTGCCATTTCAGCCCTCAGACATTACGACTTTCAGGGTCCCATTTCAGTCGTGCATATGCTGATGCGGCAGTTCCTGTAGCAGGCTTGGTCGAGGGACCGGTTACCTTGGCTCCCTCTTCATCGTCTGCACAATCCCACCCTGCTAGCTCTCAAGATGCTTTACCTTTACTCTTCAGATCCCCCGCGGGCTTCTTGGGAGATCGCCACCCTGAGAGAGCCGCACGCATTCGGACCAGCCACTCTGCCATCGCCACCTTGAGCCGGTTTCTATCCTCAGAAAACGTTATGTCAGACCACCCTCTTATTTATTCACCAACCACCATTCGCTCGCTTTACTACCGCGCGGAGTCGAAGAACCAGCTTGGGATGCTGGATTCCAAGATGATCACCCTCCTAATAGGTTTCTTTGGATCGTTATCCATCGATCCTCACATATCTGTTGTATATAGAGTCCCTCTGGCATCCTGTCTCTCGGGGATGTCTAGGCATAGGACCCATTGGGCTTTCGTCCTGAAAGTAGGGAAATACAAGTTGGAGAGGGGAACGCCTCTTCAGGATTCTGATCGGTTCTGGCTGATGTGTGCTGAACTTGCGATGGTCCAAGCCAAGCGTTCGGCGCGTAAGTCTCTCTCTCATTACCTATTCCAAACGCTGCATACCAAACTCTACAGCTTTTTCGGAGGATGCTTACAGAGCAATTCTGCGTGCGCGCACACACTACCGCATCATTCGTCGTCATACCCGTCGCCCCGAGGTCCACGCTTACTACCTTGAGACCCTCCTAGCTATTCAAGATCCCCGTCTCCTTGACATTGCTGCTTGTGACATTTCGTTCCTTCTACGGACTCACCGCGTGTGTCACCCGCGGCTCCAACGTCTACTTTATCGTCTGGTCATCCAACATGGGAGATTTTTATCAACCCGGTCACAAGAGGTCATCCTTGCAGCGCTTTGGGGTCGTGCTTGTCAAGGAACCGACGGGTCCTTCAACTTCGTCCCTGAAAACGGCCCACCCTATATAGCTTTGGATGATTGCATTCTGGATGTGACAACAATAGCTTGGTCCCTTTCTGCCACCTTGTTTGGCTTCGCTGGCCACCTTCCCAACGACAAATCAGCGAACTCGTTTCGTCACCTTTTTTCCGTTTTCTCTCCGGCATATGCGCTTCCTCTGCGTTGGAGTTCGTTGCTCTCGTTCTCCATCTTCAACTCCTCTGAGGCTTTGCGCTTTAATGAAACTCACTGGACCAACGATCACGCGATGCCTCAAGTAACTTCGTGTTGGCAAGTTATTTTTGGCCTGGCCACCGTAGAAAAAATATCACAAGAACTGTCTTCGGCGCTCCCAGTGCAATCCATCCCTACGAAAAGAGTCTTGGAAACGACACGCAGTTTGTACCAGCTGTGGTTGACGATTATGAAACTATACCTGGTGTCTCGAGATCTCGCATGCGTGATTGCCACATCCTTTCTCAGGATAGCAAGCATTCTAGCGGACGCGACTTTGTTCTATGATTGTCAAGATCTTTATCGCGTGGGAAACACTTTGGAAGGTCCATGGCCATTGGTGCAAAAACTCTTTGCCATTCAATACATTGCGGCGGCAGTGCGTGTCCAGGGCCCACTCCCAGATGTGGTGTCCACAGCGTTAGAGGCTTTCTGTTCAGACTCGAAGCAGCAGTACCAGGTCCTCGCCTCTGCCGCGGAAGCTCTTGCACCTATAGATGCGCCTCTCGCCTACAAACTCTACACCGTCGCGCGACGGAAGGAGACGGAACCCGATCCGGGAACAACTTATATCCTTGCCATGTCTTTTGCTCGACACGGGGCGCTTCGCCAAGCTATCCTACTTCTCAATGACGGTCTGTTTTCTCCGGAAAATCGAGGAGTTATTGTTTCCGCGATCGCGCGTAGTCTTAGGGAGAATCCACGAACTCGTCAGCCCCAGGGTGTCCTTGTTGCCATCGCCGATGAACTTGCAGCTTTGTACCATTCACACGTCCCCCCTGAACACTTTCGAGGTCATCTTGAACAGCTGTTTGTTATTTTAGCGCAGCACGGCAGAGGCAGTCAGCTATTCCCTGTGGTGCTTTCTATCGTCAGAAAGTTGCCCAGTTTTTTTCAGCCACGATTCTTTGTCCGGTATTGTCGTGTGCTACTACAGCACAGGCAATTTGCTGCTGCCAGCAAACTCCTCGATGCTATTACGGTCGTACATCCTAAAATTGCTCGATCTCTGTGCACCCTCACAGATCGAATCACTATGCAAACCAAGGCATTCCGAGTATTCAAACGAATCACCCCTCTCCGCGGCCCAACATCGCTTAGACTATCCTCCCGTCTTCGGCGTTGTCCCTGTGCAGGGCCTCCACTTGAATGTTCGCTTCAAGAGCTTCTGAAATCAGGACGACTTCTTGCCGCCAAACACGTTTTTGCCCGCGCAGCAGCTACTATTCCCTCCGCACGCCGTACCGCCTTGGGGAATGTTCTTCTCCATGGGGTGTTTCGTCAACCCACGCCACGTAATGGGAGACGCGTCCGCAAAGTCCTTGCACTGTTGGAAAACCTCGTCAGGAACTACGATTTTCAACCCGACAGAGTGACGACCAACATATTGATCAAGGTTATGATGAACTGGCGGCCGGCGTTCCATTCCCCACGGCTTCGCGAACTGTTCGATCAGCTCGTTAGGAGTGGGTATCCTGCTGCGGATTACTCGCCCCTGCATCCACCATTCGGCACGCAGCAGACGCAGTTTTCGGGTTCATCTGGCTTTCCAAAGCTCTCATCCTTTGTTTCATTTGAGAAACATTCGAGACCATTGTTCAAGATGTTCGTCAAGGCATTCTATTCATGTAATGATGTGGAAGCTGCGAGAAAGGTGGTGGGGATACTCAGGGTGGAGGAGCACAAGAACGCCATGGCGAAGGAAGCGAGGGAGAGAGCAAGAACGAGGGGCAGGATCAAAGCAGCTCGGAAGAATGTGATTCCACTAGACGCCACTGCACCTTCAATTGATTGACATGTTTGCCGAGAGGAATTCTGCAGTAAATCTCGCAAGCTCCAAGCTCAGCCTGTATGTACTGAGAATCCGCCATGTTCGTCCCTGCCGAACTGCGTGTTCCTGCATCTCAATAAGTGTTATACGCTCCTCGTCGACCGATGTTGTTTGCGAGTGAATTTCTGACAATCCAAAGCTCTGCAATGCGCCTGACTGGTGTTAAGATCTTTCAAGTCTTTCAGATGATCTGAAGTCTTTCCCTAAGATTGGACCCTGGTGTGCATTCTTCTGCTAGGGTTTTTGTCGACGACGGTAACGATGCTGGCACAACCCTGAACATCAAGCTAAAAAAAGTTGAACCAAACGAGGAGTCGCAGCGCCCGCGCGAACCCAAGTTACCCGACGGCCATCATACAAAGTACTCTGGAACCCCGATTCGACTCGGACTATCGTTCTCCCGGATTTCAGAAACGCCGTCGGAGCGGTCTTCTCGGATGGCGGTCTCTGAATCGGAAGACGACCAGCACGGTGGAGGTCGTCGTTCCGAATCCTGTGGCAGCCTAGACTCCGATGCTCACCTTGCATTTGACAACGGAACGCGTACTTTTGAATTCGCCTGCCGTTCCGAGCGCGACTCCCAAGAACAACATGCTCTACAAATCAATTCGGAGGACGATGCAAAGATGTATTTCTTCCTCCAAACACTTACCTGTCTCGTTTGAGCCAGTGACGGCATACTCGTTCGCTGCGTATGTGCTGTATATATTTTTTCTAGGCCAGGATCAAAGTGGAAGTCAAACTTCCCGAAGATTGAATGCATCCCGCAAAACGTCATCCGAGACCGGCTATTTAGCACTGATAGGCTACTATACGATACGTTCGACCTCGAACCCCTACGAGACCTCAATGACGCGATCACGACTGGCAGGAGATGTCAGCATCACGCATATGGGATGGTAGCCTATCGTGTTTGCGGGCAACCTTTAAATTTCCCCGAGACTGGCAAGTTGGAGTTCATTGACCTCGATGACTTCATGTATACCAGGCGGCATCTGAGGATTGGTTGTGGTCGGCTACCGTCGGCTACCATCGACTATCAGCTGACCATCCCATTGATGCCAGTCTTTTATATTATCCACATACACCTCATTGGCCAGGGTCGCCAGGTCTGATCTTCAAGCTCAGAGACGACGGACAGGACTCCCTGGTCGAAAATTATGCGCCTCATCGTATGCCTGAGGGGCAACGCTATGATAGGGTCAGTACAAGATGACGGCAGCCCCTCCACTCAGACCCGATGATTAGAACGCATAATTACTCCAGGTGACGCTTGTGCAATGGTTATAAAAACTCCAGGGTCAATCAAAAGTGGGCGAACAAGCTTCCGGAGAGAATGGATGGTGACCTAAAAGCCAAAATCGCTCTTCGGAAACGCCTGGGCCGTAATCCTACACCCGAAGAAGTCGCAATCGCTCTCTAATCCAGCAAAAAATATCATGCGAGTAGATCCTCCAGGCATGCGATGGGGGTCGGGGGTTAATTTTTTTTCCCAGCTCGACTTCTGATGCGAAAAGAAAAGTAACTCTTAGGGTCTAGGTGGTTCGCGTATGGTACACGAAGTGTGTTGGCCACGATGTGGATTCCCAGTGGAGGATTGCAGCCAGCTCCTGAATCGGTTAAGATCTGAGTACCCTCGGTTTGCTTGCAAATTCTAATGGAAGTGTTCTATTTTGTTTTGACTGCGCGGCTGTTATCGTCGTCTCCAGCTGCAAGTTGACCGGATATTATAGAATTTTTTCAGCTGTCACCGAGTCGAGTAGATGTTACTGCTCTGCTGTCGATCGTATTGGGTCCCGAAGCGGCGGGAACGGGGACAGTACTCATGCACAGCATCAGACATCGGTCGAGTCTTGTATGACAGGATTCAACGTGATCGTGACGAACGTCGGTATCTAAATACACATAGTTAAGAGACAACAGCAGTCGAGGAGGTCCGTCGGCCTCTAAGACAAATTTACAACCTCCGGTACGCTTGGATCCTCGAGATCCAGCACGGTTACTTTATCCTGCAAAGTATGAGGCTCAACCTCTTCAGTTCTCGTGCGATCCGAGCCCGAGTCCGACAACGTGCGAGAACCAACAGTCGTAGTCTCCGCCTCTCCATCGTCCGCCATCGTGCTTGACCTGCACGTGCTCTCGTCGCCAGGTTGACAAGTCGTAGTTTCGGTCGCGACGACTTGGTCCGCCGCTGGGGTCACCTGCAGCTCTTCCATCCCCTTCTCCTCTTCCTCTTCCTCAATGCTGTCTGATCGACTCAGCTTGCCAGGAGGCTCGATTTTGGGCAGTACCACTTGGTGTTCCTCGGCCCCGTTAGCGCTAGGGAACGCCACTCCCATTCTGCGTGCAAGCTTTCGTTCCCGGATCCTCGCGAGGCTCAGGCGACGTTCCTCCATCCACTGTTCCTCGTCAAGTACCGGTGCAGCCGCCCGCACAACAATCTCAGCTGTTGACGCGAGCTTCTCACACTGCAAACCTATACCTGCGGCAGAGAGAACACGCATGATTGGAGCGTGAGAGCGAGAGTTGGGCATACGATGAGTGTAGGTGGCAGACATCCTGTGATCCGATCAGGTATTAGTAGGAAGCGAGTTGGGATAAATCTTACCCGGGACCGAGGACGAACTCGCCACCCAACTGCGTAAGGTCACCACCTTTCTCCCACACGGGCATACCGACACGGAGAGCATTTTTGAAGACCATGGCAATGCCACCCATGGGTCCATGGCGCACATAACCACCCCTTTTACGCTGTGATTTAGGTTCCATTATACGTAAGGTCATGCCCAGTGCTTTATGGAGGCGTAGGGTAGGGTCAGTGTAGAAGTTGAACGGAGCACGAAATATTTCTATACGGACAATCATTGATCCACCAGAACCAATATAGTGGATGAAACACATACGTCGGTAGGATTTGATCAAATTGTAGGAGCCATTTCCAATAACGACCAAGTTGACGTTGGCTTCTTTGAGCATCCTCGGATCAACATTGTCTGTCACAGAAAACATATAATCCTGACATAATGGGCACCTAGATCTGTATTAACAGGATCAAATATTCACACGACGAAATGGACCTTACCAGAAATGTCTGATGAAAATAACAATCGTCTTTTGATCACGAAAGAGCTCCCCGAATGGCACACGCAAGCCGTTTTCAGCGATGACGAAGCACGAGGCAGCATCAGCAAGCTGTCTGGGAGTCGGTAGTGCATGTTCGTCGAATGCCGGAGAGGAAAAGGACTGAGCCGTAGGTGGTCGTGCAGCCTCACATTTGGGCAAAGAGTTGACAGTGGGACCAAAACCACGACCGTCGACGGTTGTTAGAGAGCGCAGGTGGGTGGGTGCTTTTGCAGCAGGTGGGGATGAATATGATACATGAGAAGAATGGGAAGGCGAGGTGGAACAGTCGAGGCTACCCGTACGACCAAGTTCGGCATCCGTGAGGGGCTCATAAACGTACCCAGTGGTCGAGTCACGAACGGGGCTTGAGACATCCATGGTGTGTAGACGAGTGACTATCTCTGCCGGGAAGAGCGTCGTCGACTTGCGACGGGCGTGAAACGTGTTCTCTTCTGAAATGTGTTTGGGCTTGGATGACCGTTCGGTAGAAAGATGGGGGAATGACGTGAAAGAAGCATTTGTCTGACTCAGGGCCAAGCTGTCGGTAGACTGGTGGGTCAGACTTGGGCGACTCCCGATCTTCTTTGGCAACAGTCGCGCAAACTTCTTAACCTTGCTTGGCGCTGCCACGGGGTCATCAGCCGAAAAGGAAGTCAAACGCAACGGAGAGGATGGGGTGGGGCAGCCAGCATCAGAATGGACACGTGACATGAACGAATGCACGCTCTCGCTGCTCCGTCCAATGGAGGAAGTGGGTGAGATGGGCACAGGTTCTGCAGTGAATGCAGGAGTGGACGAAAGCACGCTAGCGAGGACATACGGTTGCGGTCTTGAATGTCCATAAGGCGAGTTTTTAGGTGGGATGGGGACCGTAAGTCGTGCTTCTTTGCTCGACACAGCCGAGCGGGAGCGTCGACGCTGGATTGGGATGTGTGGAGCGCAGTCTTGTGGGAGCCAAATAGGTTCTTCTGGCCCACACCCACCGGTGGTGGGTGAAATGTCGGATGTACTTCGAGTGAATGATGTTGTCACGACACCCAAATTGCTCGTCGGCGTCGTGGCCGGCAGCGTATCAAGGTTAAGATATGCTTTATATATGTCCGGCGGATATCTGCCGCCGGTGTAAGGGAGGGTTGGGAGATGTGAGGTGGATTCGCCGCGAAAAGAGAGAGGAGCGCCGACGCTGCTCAGAGTGCTGGCGGTGCGACTTCGAAGGACGGAGAGGGGTGCGAAGGGATCGTCGGGGTCTGGCGTCGGGTAGCGCGCCTCCAGCTCCAGGTTGGGAGCGGGCTTTCGTCGCACCCGAGATTGGTTGACGGATGAATCGCCAGTTGATACAGACATAATACAAAATAGTTACTTGGCTCGTCCAAGACGCGAAACCTGCAGGAGGGACGGGTGGGTGGGTTCCAGCAGGAAAGCACGGGATGATCAATCATATATTAGTCTTTATGTACGATTTCCATCGTGGCTTCGGTGAGGAGTGTCTGCGAGCTGCGAACCTTGTTCAACGAAGGGATTACACGTTTCCGCATTGCCTCAATTCCCGCCGGTTACCGCACCTCCTTATCACCCATTTGCGTATGGGCAGCTTCGCGATGCTTCTGGACCTGAGAGCCAGAAAGAAAGTGTGCTAACGGCTTGAGCGTAGGTTGAACTGGCTGGCAATCTGACATCCTGAGTAGTTGCGGGAAGGTCAAGTTGGCAATCTCACGACTCACCACGCAACTTCGACCTCCATGAGGGTGCCAAGCGCTCGGGAAGCATGACTAAAGTTCAATATTCAATGTTGCAACGGCGATCTACATACCCACGACAAGAATGCAGTCACTTCGCAGATACGCCGATCGGAAACCCTGCAGTTCTGTCATTGGCAGCGCACAGCACACAGCCTGTTCATCAGTATCTCGGACTTCGAGCAACAATTTGTTCTGAACCCTTCAGCATGCATATCATGATCAGTGGTGTATCTCATCGTGTGAGCGCGTTCTCTCCTGCATGGGCGGAGAATCGACGGACAGTTAGCATCGCGAAGATGGGCGATTCCTAGGTAATACGTCTGCCAATTACTATTCATTGCAAGGGAGAACATTCATACGGTACGAGATCTAAAGATATGCCAGGGGAAAGCCTTGCTTTTCCATCCTATATTCGTATTCATTCGTCCTGACCTCAAGTGCTCAGCACCTCGGTATGGGTGCAGGCTCCGGCTGAGCCATGAGCTGTGGATACAATCAGAACCATTCCGTAAGACACGCGTGAGACAGCTTTCCTTGATAGTTTGAGAAGTAGTGAATATCATTGCAACCACCCCAAAGACACACAGCAGGATATCTCCGACCTTCTCCATCGGGGTCTTGGCCACCGCCTTGTAGTGCAGCATCGCAGGATATACAAAACACAGCGGGACACTAGAAGACCGAGTTATTCTCTACAAGATACCCGGTTTGAGCAACCGAACTTACCACGCGAAACTACCGATCAACGCGACAAACTTGTCCAGATCCGCAGCACCAGCCCAACTGATCACCGTGCAAACCATCACCAGACCGAAACGGAAAAAGTTCTTGAGCCATTTCACGCGCGGATCTCGTTTACCGCTTCTCACAAACAGCCCATTCTCCAAAATACGCACGGCTGGGAAGAACTGAAGTGGGATAGACAAGAGAATCGCCATAGAATACAGGAATTGGACCTGTTTCATCGAGTTTAGCAAACCACTAGAACACCTGAGAAGTGAATGAACTGACAGCTTGTGTGAATTTATTCGTGCTGTCAAGGTTGACGAGGACGACTGCTTTCACGTTTGATCCGAAAGTCAAATAAGCAAGAGCACCAGCTCCACCAAAGAGTACTTGGACAGGAAGTGAGCATCGAATAACGA
The DNA here is from genome assembly GCA_003316195.1 of Neoboletus brunneissimus. Classification (NCBI taxonomy): domain Eukaryota; kingdom Fungi; phylum Basidiomycota; class Agaricomycetes; order Boletales; family Boletaceae; genus Neoboletus; species Neoboletus brunneissimus. Next base: position 17,234 of record QFEL01003996.1, read on the forward strand.
CACAGGATGAGAGGTAATGAGTACCGAGTGTCCCGATCATGACACCAGTCAAAGCTTTGGGAAATTTATGCGGTTCACGCATGGCGTCCGTAATTGGGATAACCTGAAATGATCGTCAAGACTTTGGGGGTAGAATTTGGTATAATAAGACATACCAAGCCTACTCCTTCAAACGAGAAAACGGCAGTACTTTCACAGCACCATTAATGAAAACTGTAAGCTTGATAGAAGCTGACACTCACCCAATGAACAGAGGGAAATCTCGTGGGTTGAACATTTGAATCTGCGCTACGCCCCTATCACTGATGATGGAAAGTTCACTTCCAAAGATATAAAGCAAGCCAGTGAGGATGAAAGCGTCTGCAATGAGGGCAGTTGTACTGAGTTTCGCAAGATTTCTGACGAGCGCCAATGGTAGAAAGATGACTAGCTGAATGAGGATAAAGAATAGGACGGTGAAATTGCTCGTGCAATTTGTGATCGCAGAAACAAATGCCTGTGGAAGTCAGTCATGCCGTTACAATGTCGCTCGATGCAAAAAAAAAAAAAAGCTAACCTGGAGGTTTTCCGCAACAAAGATGGTGTAAGCGGTGACAAATCCAATTTGAGATATTGTGATGGAAAAGAGGATCGCATATCGCATCCATGGTCCGTACAATGCGCCCCCAATGTCTACACTTTATGTGAATGTCGTGTTGATTGGATGTATGTGGGCCACTCACCTCCAAAGGAACCAGAAACGACAAATTTTGCTTGAACCAAGAGTAAAAATGAATATAGGGAGACTAATGCAACAACTGCGATGGTGATGGCGGAAAATACAAGCCCTCCGTTAGCGAATCTGTTCAGTTTGTGGGGATCAACAACGGAATTAGTGAATCGAGAACACCTTACCCTTTTCCGAGGAACAGAACACCAGTCCCCACAAACGATTTCAGAAGCTGGTGAGAGGCCAACGTCAGGATGATGCATGGAGGGCTGCACAGGACACTCACCATCAGTACAGCCTGTGGTACGGTTGCGTCACCATGAGCACTGACAGATGCGGACCGTCGCCTAGACCGAGAACGTGACCGATCAGTCGCTTTCAACAACGGCTGAGTCTCATTGGCAGTAGGTGCCGTTGAAAGAGGACCAGGTTGTTCAGCAGATTCCTCGTCCTCGGTTCCGTCTTCGTCTTCTTCGAGGTCCTCTCCCGCCTAATACTAATGTGGCAACGGGTTCTGATAAGGAAGAAACTCACTCACAAATTGACCGTATATATA
>QFEL01004006.1:0-21021 GCA_003316195.1 Neoboletus brunneissimus
AGTACTTGAGTAGCTACGTGGTTCCCTTTGAAGCAGTGTAATCATAAGCTAGAGAATCGAGGGCTCGGGGCGTCATCCATCCTGGCAATAGCTCACTCTCGGCGCGGCTTTCTGGCGCACTATGTCCTGTGTGGCACTGAAGTCTACCAGAATGTTCTGCCAGCCATGGCAAGAATATACGCATGCACCACAATGTGAATATCGCCAAGCTGTGTTCGAATTACAACCATCAGAACAGTGCAACTCGGGTCAGCTGCTTGACAGCAATTGTGAGTAGCTGTGTTACCAGGCCGTAGACGTGTTCATGCTCGTATTGAATCGAACGTTTGCTGTATAATGGCGCACGGTGTCCATGAATGTTGGTCATTAACAATTAGTATTGCCCCACGATTTGGACGTACCAAGAAGGCTGCTACAATGTCGTTTTATCCACCTACGAACGTTCCGAATCGCTCTATCAAATCCGCCTCGCCCAAGCTCGTCATGGAGAATCCGTCACCACCCAATGCAATGGGTCCCCGGCTCGAGGATGGTGAGACAGCACTCACAGGATGTTGTACTAATACAATGTACCCCCTAATTGATATCAACCAGGTTCGGAACGTGTTTACCCGAATCTCCGTGACATACTCGGGATGAAGAGTGTTTACCAATTTCTGAGTCATGGCTCCTAGACCCAGTACGACTCTTTTGCATGCTTAGGTTGAAGACGGGTATCAGCAACTCAAATATAAGGGCTGCCGGTTCGTGACAATTCTACACTCTCCTGCCTTCTTCGTCCGCCTAGGTTCCCCTCTGTCCCTCGTCGCTGTTCGATCACCCCTTACCATGTGTGACAACTCACCTAACATCGTACACCAATCTATCTTGGATGACGTTCAGCCCCTCTTGGATCTCAATGCCGAGCTATTGCCTGAGACAACCATGTTGGCGCAATATTTTCAGGTAACTCCCATGAGATTCCTGTTGATCAGCACTGACGCATGCATCACAGAATCCGTACATCTTGGGTGACTGTCTCTATAGGACGAATCCCCGACTTGTCCATGATCTGTTAGACTCTCGGACCAGTATCGGGGCGGTTCCTGATAGCAGGCGCATCCAGAACGTTACTGCCCAATGGCCTGCATCAGCTATGGACCAAATTCCCATTCATGAAATTTCTGCACAGAAGGAATTAATGGTTTCTTACCGGGGTGAAATGTATATGGACGGCCTCGTCACGGAACACTATCCTGCCTTCCCGGGCCCAGCCATGCCCCGGATCAAGCTGCTAGGGATTGAGGTTAGCTGCGACAAAACTCATCCTGCGGACCACTCGCTTTCGTGCCTCTCTAGACCTTACATGATCAACTGGCGGTTTCCCCGCTCTCAAGCTCCAGCCCAATTTCGCCAGGAGGGCTCAGTATTTCTCTAGGAAGCACTTCAGAATCTTCGTCGCGAGTGAGACTGTTCATCTTATTCAAGAGAGCAGATCATTTACAACATTGTAGGCAGGTAATCAAAGCCCCTCTCAGGAGTGTTACACCCTATGGAAGAAAACTATCGTGGACGCAATCGTCGTCACTGGGTCTAGCAAATTCGTGCCGCAGACACTATACAGGCCCTTTACTGAGGCAGACAAGGAGCGATACCTTGAGCGAGTTTCTCTCTCGCCGCCGATCATTTTTATGACAAAGGAGCCGCTCGAGTGGGGCATTTCACTCGAGGACGTCCGCAACGGGAGGACTCAGCGTCTCGTGGATAAAAATGTTCCCGTCCTGCAGGATTGCGGGCCGTCAGTTTCCATCAGGATAAATGTGAGTGGGTAACTACCCAGTGTAATGTGACTGACGATTATCGCTCACCAGTGGCCTGGATATTCCCCATTCAAACGTCAGATCTCTTCGCGAAATTGCCGCAAGATGAAGGGTCCGATCACGAAACAAAAGCTCGCACAAAGTGTAGCAAAGACTACAGGTCGATTCATCGAGGTAGGCTAATCCCCCAGAAATACATAAACTTAACATTTTGACGGGTTTACTAGAAAATGTCGAACAAACCGTTAGAAGTTGATGCTGAGGGGGGCTGGAAAGTGGGGACTCAGCATATCAAGGTGGAAGATTTGATTCTGGTCAGCCTCCACCACGTTAGCAAGGGAAGCTGGCAGCCGCAATTCCGCCTACGGCGTGACATAGCATGACTACGCCTGTAGTACTTATAACTCACGTAGAGCGACATCTGATCGTGCCATCGCTGGTTTCTAAAATCGCATGCGACGTTGAGTTTGTTTGAAGACGGTCTATGCGTAGCGAAACCAATCGTCAGGGCCACCACGACTCTACTACCATATCCACGAAGCAAAGAGTCAAGGCAGTCGTTCGGAAGTTCACACGCAAAAAAATATCCACCATCGTGGTGGGCTACCCACTATCTTCTCAAGTTCGATCGACTCCAGAACGAGGGTCGAAGATCAGAATCAACGAGCGGTCGCAAACACGCAGGCATCTCACCTCATCGCCTCGAGACCATAAAGACCTTAGTGAAACGTTGTCATCTTTCTGGACGGTCAGGATTTGCCTTTTGTGCGACAAGTTCACAAGGAATCCCGAGTTGACGTCAAAGACCATAAACAAGGGATCGTTGCACAGAGTAACTTGGCCCGTTCAATAAGGTCCCAGTGGCTCGGGGTAAATACGTTAGCACTGATCAGGACGGTCCTCCCCAAAGACTCCAAAACTACTGTCCATCAAGCATCACAAAGGTAACACCTTCAAGATGTTGGTGCCGGTGACCGCGAGTTGAAATTATTGCTATCGGCTTAGGATCGCGTCAAAAAGGCACAAGCAACTAGCATGGTACCAACGACATTGTGGAATTCGTGGAAAACAAGGGTACAATTGTTCAACATCCGAATGCGGTTGTCCCATTATCGCGTGTGCCTGTGAATGCTTGTACTGATCTATTCTAAGCCAACATCGTGCAGACCTGCATGGGACTAGCACATGGGTCCTTGTAATGACCTTTTGGATATAATAACCCATCTGCTTGTTGTTCAACCTGCGTGCGCTGTGCCCTCTCATCAATCGGGGGACAAGAGCACTCTTGAGCAGACCTGCCATAAAACGTGGAATCTCGGACGGAGAACAGGGCCTTATCATTATCACGTCTTCGCAAGCCTTCACCGCTCTCAGGTCGCTCCTTTTTCTCCGATCCATCCCCACTCTATCTTGTTGTATCAAATAGTATCTCTTCCCCATCCACGATGAACCACGGCACAGCTGCTATCGCTATCGTTCAACACCAGGTGACGATCGTCCAAGGTGAGATTAGCACGTCCAGACATCACAAGTTCCATCGTTTCCTGATGAACGTCTCAAGCTGCACGATCGCACAATCGCCGTGATCACTGGTTGGACGTGTATACCTACACTCCATTCGGCGAACGCCTCTTTTTGGCGTCGCCAGTTCCGCAAGCACGCATCGCACCGTCTGACTTGCTCGTCATCTTCCCTTTTCGTACCCCCACCTCAGACATGATCGAACTCCCTGCGCAATCCTACCAAGAGTACCTCGAGCTGAGTGCAAGACACCAGCTCAAACATGAGAATATGTGGCGTCGTTGGCAAGCCGGGTTGCACTAGGCGTCAAATCGCTGATGTTGGACGGGAGAACTTGGTTTTGGGCATCACTCTGAGGATGTTGCGATTTCTTCATGCTTTATCGATCGATGTATGCCATGGATATGGATACCCACTGTAGCATTAAGTCTGACCTCCTACTTGTATCTTTACTTTCGTTCATGTATCGAATAGATTCCCTTCGCTGATTTGCACCAAATGATTTCGTTGTATTTCGTAGTCTCGTCTCGCTACAGACCAATTTGAAGGGGTGTCACGTATACTGCAAACAACAGAGAATTACGAGGATGTACAGGACAGCAAGATTGAGCCACATATAAGATGGAAAAGCCTGGATAATAAAATAAGTTACTCGTCATGCAGCTGGCGTGGCATCCGGATCCCTGAAAACCTGCAAGGGTAAAAAGTCAGGCCTACGGATTGGAGAGCATGTAGTACGGGTTGGGACAAACATACCTTCAAACTCCATATATCTGCAATCCTGTCCACTCCCTGTGATTCTGACGACACCTCGTCGCCACCATCGTCGTCAGGGACACTACCCGATGACGCTTGTAGCTTCAATCCTTGCTCGTTTGCCAGATGTAGCAAGCAAATGAAACAGAAGCTTGTGCTGATTTCCTCCATCTTGTCTTTCGGATAGGACCTTTGGAGCCCTGATATCACTTGACTGAACTGCCGACCCTCTGAGGCATCAGTCACTGGTTGGTCGTCGACGTCCTGAAGGAGGGTTAGCTAGGATCGAGACAGGTACCATGGGGGCGAGGTTATCACCATTTCTTCTTCTTGCTCCTTTTCAGAAACCTTGATATCCAACCCTTTCCAAATGTTTTCCTTCAGTTTCCGGACATCAACACGCTTTGCGCGTTTAGCATAGTTGACGGCTTCGGGTCGGACACGACGAGTCATGCCTTGTGTTGCCGCTAAGAGATCCTGCTCTCCAGCGCCATCCGGCACAATCCCATCGCCATCGCCTTCGCCTTCGCCTTCATACGGGTCGTCGAATGCTGGACCGTCGTCGTCGTCATTGAAAAATTGGGTGTTAAACGGCACTGGTGCATCGCCGCCTGAGATGCCAATCAGAAACTCTCGTACTTCGGTTGAAGTGTAAAAAACTTGCTCTCATCGCCTTCCTCTTGAGCCAGGCGGCCCGCTGCTTGGTCAGCCGCTGCTTGTGCCCAGAAATTCTCGTCGACTTCACCATCCCCGGCTTCATTGAAACGAACCCTTTGTCCTCGCATTTTCAGCTTTGAAAATACAAGTGGAAGTGAGTATTGGTTGGACTCGAGGAGATAGTACACCTACAGAAAACTTAGGCTTCAGAAACAATGTTACGAGTTGTCTGCTGGAGAAGTGCATATCATCTGGAAGTGTGTGTGTATCGCGCTTCTCTTCCTTTGCTTTCCTTCCTCGCCCGCCTTTCTTGGCAGTCGATTTAACCGTTCCGTAGTTGGGTAGGGTTATGCCTCCCCCACGAGTCACAGGAGCAAAGAGCTCGTTCGACAACGTTTTGACGTCCTTCTCAGATGGCGACAGGAAATCAATCCTAAATGCCTCTTTCTTCTCCCGCCGGGGCTTGGAAGCAGCTCCCTCGGATGCATCTGCTAGAAACAGGTACGTTAGTGGCATGAAATGACATTCATTACAGCTCACGTTTTCGTATGACTTTGCGCAACTTCCAGTGTTCGGGGCCGGCCCAATTCTTCATGACATTCTGGTCGAAATACCCCATGATGCCACTCTCGCCGTCAGCATCTGTCATTGCCATGACAAGATCCCGCTCGGTTGGTATTCGACGCGGATCAAACGGGACGAAAGCCCCAGGGCGTGTATTCTGGCCATGTTGGGCTTGTTGGGCATCGGTATCAGGAGAGCCGTCATGTCCACTTCCATAGTCGTCGCCACCGAATGCACCACCCCCTGCATAGTCATCGTCCACGGCTTGATCTCCTTGGAAAAAGTCCTCAGTTTGGGGAAGACCGCCACCGTCAACGTCCATTGTATTGTTGTCGCCAAATGCGTCGGATCCTATTCCATTCCCGTCGTCGTCATCCTCTTCAGCGCGCGTATCATCCCGGTAGAGAGTGATGTCGTCGAACGTTATGCTATCATGAGTAAATGAAAATTCAGCCAAGGAGTGTGCGATGGCTTTGTCTTCCAGAATCTCCACGTCAGGGAAAAAGTGACCTATTGCTGCATTTCAGCGGGATACTCGTAAAGGATTCACGCAAGTTACCAACTTCTTAGATAGCTCAAGTCGACGTCTTCTATGGGTTCAAGTATCGGCTCCTCTTCGTCTACCACCTTGGCCATAGAATCGCTCGCATCGAAGACGATGCGCAGACCACCATCAGCTCCGACACCTATCCCAAGGTGATTCATGAGAAGCCCGTGCGCACCACCCTCGTCAAAGTCAGCGCAAGTCTTTCTGAACAGGGGATCAACGCGAAATTCAAGGTCCAGTTTTTTGCTCCGAAGTTGGCTGGCGTCCTTGGCAAGAGTCGAATCGGGTCGATGGGGTTTCTTCTTCTTCCTCGGTTGGGAAGCATCCTGGCCATCAGGATTGTCGGATGCAGCTTCATCCTCTTCTTCACCTGCTGCCATATTCTCATTGGCAAGGTTACTGAGCAGCTTTCCAGTTTCAGTGCCGACGCTATCGACACGACTCGTCCAGATTTTGACACAGCCGTCGAGCGTGCATGAAGCACGCTGGAAATTGATTGAATTGTCTGTGTTATTTCGAAGGAGGGACATGTCGTGGAAGTAATCGATCAGAGCGAAATTCCATGAGTTCGTTGCGTTTATTTTCTAGGAGAGAGTGAGCAAGCAAGCCCAGTGGACGACGTGTCACACACATTGTCTGTGGCCATCTTCATCCACTCTTCAAAGTTCGAGTTCATGACATCCAGAGGCACATTTATGACTGGGGGAGGGAGTGCCGAGTTGAGTTGCTGCTGGTGTTTCTGCTTTGCTGGTGCGGTTCTCGAGCTCTCTCCGGTGTCTGTCCTGTCGCAAGAAGGACCTGGTTCCGCGCTCTCGATGACAGCCAGCTTGTTACTCTTCCGCCGCCGCCGTTTCTCGGCTGCGTCGTCATTGATGTTGACTACCCTCAACGGGGCGCGTCCAGGATCCGAGTTGAAGCTCGCGTCGGGATCGGGTCCATGGACGTCGCTGATGCGCTTCTTGCTGCCTTGACGATGATTCGGTCTTGGAGTGTCTGGTTCGGTGTCGTCGCTGTCGTGTTCAGCGATGCGGGCGTGTTTTGAGGGGGCCATTTCCCCTCGTCGCCGTCTTCAACAAAGAGATTGTTATTACAAGTGCACGTGACTCACGCGCAACGCGTCAGGTCACGCGTCACACTCTTACCGGGCCGATGAGCCGGTCAGTAAATCTGCTCACGTGCCTAGTACCTTTAGCCGCGCCTCCGCTGCTCGAGCCCTCCGCTCCCGCTCTACCTTTGCCCTCATCTCTGGCGTCAGTCCTGCAATACCATCCGTGGAGCCAGACGAACCCCCGAGTTTCTGCGCCCCGCTCGGGGGTTCCCTCTTCGTCTTTGGCCGCTCTTCGACAGACACCACCACCTCCGGGCTCCCCTCCCGTTCCCGCTCTCGAGCCTCTCTCTCGCGCATCTTCTCCTTCAAGCCCTTTCTCCTCTGTTTCTTCTTGTCGCCTCTCTCCTCCTCCTTCTCCTTGCTCAGCGCACTCGGTACGTGCGCAACGCCGAACCAATCCCACCAATCAGGATGGTCTGCTGCACACCGTCTAAACACGTCGCGTACCGCACGGGATCGTGCCAGGTCGTATGCTGTACGCCGAGACCCAGTAGGGGGCGCCTCCACATCAGACCCATCCGACTCAATCCCACCTTCCTTTGTCCACGCGAGCGAAACAGGCGTCGTTGGATCTGCGTGCAAATCAAGTAGCAGCCACTGCACAATCGCCTCATGTCCTGCTTGTGCTGCAACCTGTAGAAGTGACACCCTCCTGCCACCTGTCCACTCCGGGATTGGTGCATCAATGCCACCGATATCTTCGCCTTCACGTTCCCAAAACCCTTTCAGAGGTTCAAGTCGACCTTTAGACACCATGTCAAGCAACCGACTCCACTTCTCGCGGTGGAGTTCCTCTTCTTTGGTCAAACGAGCAGGTCTAGGCTTTTCAGAACTTTCAAGAACGGGTTGCGTTGGGTGAGGTTTTGGCTTCGGAAGTGAGGCAAGGTAGGCCTCATCCTGAACGCGAAGGGCTTCTTCGGTGAGGTGAGAGACTTTAACTTGAATTAGTTCTTGGAGACATCGAGTAAGTTCCGCTTGAGTCTGGGTCATGCGACATGAATTGATGATTTCCGAGACAACGGGCGAAACATACAGGTCGACGTGTCGGGAATGGGAAGGTTCGTAGTCTATCATCCCCTTTGCTGATTACGCATCCTTCATAGTCGAGGAAAATACGTCGATTGGATACGCTTGCTCGAACGAAGATGCGTTCGCATTCATGAATATCTTCCGCCCAGTCTCGAAGCAAATTACGGATATCCTGTCGAAATTCTGCAGTGAAATCGGTATAATGCAGTAATTTTCACTCACGTCACGCAGCGCCTGCTCTCCATACCGACGCAGCATGGCACCAGCGCTGATCGCAGCTCCTTTCGCATTGTCGTTAATTGATTGCGACCCTCCCTGCTTCCTACGAGCTGGGTTTCTGATCAAAAACCTGCCAGTGTCAAAGGGAAACTGGCTGACTTGTGTAGCGGTGGAATGTTTTGTGTTTCAAGACTTCAGTCTCCGGCTTTGGCTTTGGAGGTTTTCTTTTTTTTGTCTCCACGACCTCATCCCGCTCATCGGTGGCACGTCCGACTCTCACTACAGCTCCCGCAAAATGACCGCCGGCAACCATGAACATAGCCCACTTCCTTCCACCGTCGACAATAGCTTGCATTTCTTTCAGTTCCGACAAATACGCGGATGGTGGAGTGTCGAGGGGGAATAGCATTCTATACACTCCGATCTGTGTTGATGGCGGTGAATGAAACCAAGTAACGGCTGTCAGCGGAGCTCTGAAAGTGCTGTCCTCGGGGAAGTCTGATAGGGAAGTATCATTGATTTTGCGGAGGAGTGCATTGACAGTGTCTGATTCGTCCGAGCCTTCATTGTCGGAGGAAGCAGAGCCCGAAAGAGAATCTTCCAGGCCTGCGGTGTAAGTAGGGCATCGTCAGTTCTTTGGTAAAAATGGCGTAGTGGTGGGAGGATATGCGTACCACCGACGAGCTGAGCGAATGCAGACTCTGTGACAGGGTTACTGCCAGTAAGACGTATCTTGACGTTGTAGCGATGCCAATCGGTGCGAAAGTGCGCCCGTTGTTCATCCACATCTGCGAAGGCAGCCCCGAGGCAGATATTGCAGCCCCTTGCATTTGAGGTAGGTGTTACCTTTGGCGGAGGGGGAGAAGGTTCACGAGGCGGGGGTTGGCCGATCAGGGTCCTAGGAGTGAGTGTGTCGACCAGCTGGGATGGCAGAGAAAATACGCTGTATCTGTGGGCCATCCTTGTGAGCGGGTTGCTGGGCTGGATGAAAGTCGGTAGAGATGACTAGATTGTGAATCATGTCAATTAGGCCTTGCACCGCCACATCTAATCGAACCATAAGACCCGATCGAAGTTATTGGTTCCAACCATCACCGTGACGGTCACCATGTCCGATTCAGATTTTGCGAGTCGTCCTATGAAAAAGTTGGTGCTCTTTGACGTCGATGGCACCCTCACACCTCCTAGGTATGAGCATCCTTGCGATGCCCAGATCCCATCAATGACTGTCTTCCAGACAGAGAGTCACTCCGGAGATAGTCAAATTCCTCAGCGAGCTTAGACAAAAAGTGGCCATCGGATTCGTCGGAGGCTCTGATTTCGCCAAAATCAGTGAACAGCTCGACGTGGACGGCAGGAACGGTTCGTTCAATCCTTCGGCAACCGCTCTCTGAAGCCATTGTACGATGCTGACGTTCTACCAGTCCTCGAAGACTTTGACTTTGGGTTCGCGGAGAACGGATTGATCGCTTTTCGTCTCGGGAAGCCTCTGGTAACGCAATCGTTCATCAACTTTGTAGGGGAGGAAAAATACAAGAAACTCGTCAACTTCATACTTCGCCACTTGTCTGAAATCGACATTCCAATCAAGCGGTTCGTGATAAAATCTCTGAGCCATTGCTTCATCCTATCGAATCCATTCTCAGGGGTACGTTTGTCGAATTTCGCAAGGGGATGGTAAACGTCAGTCCGATGGGCAGGAATGCGACGTATGTCTCGCCCAGCCTGCTCATGTATCTTCCGCTGAAGTGATTCCTTGAACAGCAAAGAAGAGCGTGACGCATTCGAGCAACACGACAAAGTAAGCCAGCCTAAACGTACCACAACGACAAGGCTGACATGCATAATCAGAAACACAAGATCCGCGCTGCATTCATTGAGAAGCTTCGCGAGCTGTGTCGCCCTGAAAACCTCGATCTCAACCTGACGTTCTCCATTGGTGGTCAAATCTCCTTTGACGTTTTCCCTGATGGGTGGGACAAGCGTTATTGTCTGCAGTTCGTCGAGAACGAGGGTTTCGAAGAGATCCATTTCTTTGGGGACAAGACTAATATGGTGAATATTCATCGGTTGATACATTGGTCGTTACGCCGATAGATTGATCAACGTCAACAGGGAGGGAATGACCATGAAATCTACATGGATTCTAGGACTGTGGGACACAGTGTCCAGTCACCCGCAGATACCATTCGAGTGGGCACCGAGCTCTTCCTTCGCTAGGAAATAGAACTGGCATCGAATGTATATAATGAATATATGTACCCCACAAGATTCGAGTACTCGTATGCTCGTGTGACACAGGGGCTACTCCCAGAGTGGAAATGCCACAAACTCGACCACACGCGTTTACGAGTCGGACGCGTCCGACGACTTGCAATTACAAATCTCGCGGTCGTTCCACTTGCTTCCGCGACATCCTGCCCTTTCTGTCATGCCCGCCCCAAAGGTTAACGGAGGATCTAGGTAAATAGCTTTCACGATCCGCTTTCTCAGCTCAAGAGCTTACACGAATGTGTATGATAGAGTCAAAGGGAAGACGGCTGCTGAACCAGCAACGAAGCGAAGAAAACTAGCCCCCTCTGGTTCACAGAACACGCAGAGTTCGTCGTTCGCTGATGTGCTAGAACAGCTCAGCCAGAACGTCTCAAATGGTCCATGTATGTCTTCGAGGATCATTCTCGCGACCCTCTTAGTTGACCTGGTAAATGCCTCAGCTTCTGAGGGTGGGGCTGATTCTTGGTCCCGTCCAAAGCTCGAGCCAATAAACGAGAAAAAGGACTCTATCAGTATGTCTGTTCTTATTACTAACTCCTTTCTCCCGATCTCAGGCTGCACCAGTCTTTCAACAGGTGGATATTGAGAATGCGACAGATCCCAGTACTGGGCGTACAATGTTGCGTATGTTTGGCGTCACCGAGGTGTGTTTTGTCTTGTGTGGCCTTCAACGCTGGGACTCAACTTTGAAATGCCTCAGGCCGGGAACAGTGTCCTTGCCAACGTCACACAGTTCATGCCTTATTTTTACATTCCTGTTCCTCGTGGCTTCGACAATTCTGACTTGGATGCCTTCACGGACGCACTCAATGTAAGTCGGCGAATGTTCCAAACTATCACGCCACGAGGTCTTACATAGTACTCGATCAGCACAGCGCGGGAGGCGATTATGTCCTCGATATCGAAATCGTGAATAAGCGCACACTTTGGGGCTATCTAGGAGACGGTTGGTTTCCGTTCATGAAATTTACGATAGTAGACCCAAAGTCACTTCCTAAAGTTCGAGATAAGTCGGTTCAAAGCAATGGACCTTTTTCGTGCTAACTTATCACATCATGGTGATTACGCGTGTTTGAACGGGGTGAAATTTCTTTTCGAGATTTCTTCGCCGCCGGTCAACCTTATACTACCTTCGAGAGTAATATTCCGTATACTCTCCGGTTCATGATAGATACTAAGGTTGGTCCTCACTGTCATGTGAGATGTTGACTCGCAGATCATCATCTATCGTTAGGTGGTAGGAATGAATTGGATCGAAATACCGGCAGGAAAATACAAACTTCTTTCTGAAGAGACAAAACGATCGGTGTGCCAAATCGAACTTAATGTGAGGTGCGGTGACATGAGTTTTATTATGCTACCTGTTATTTTAAATGCCCCGAAGGTGGGATGCGTTTATCTCGCACTCTCCCGAGGGAGACTGGCAAAAGATTGCACCTCTACGCATACTTAGTTTCGATATTGAATGTGCTGGGCGAAAAGGTATATTCCCCGAGGCCAACATTGATCCTGTCATCCAAATTGCGAACATGGTAACTCGTCAAGGTCGTGTATCCATCACCTTTACCCGATGATTAGGCTAACAAGTATGTGGTACAGGCGAGGCGCAGCCCTTCATCCGGAATGTGTTCACGCTTAACTCCTGTTCACACATTGTTGGGTCTCAAGTCCTCACTTTTGATGACGAAGCAAAGCTTCTTCACGCTTGGCGGGACTTCATCGAACAAGTGGATCCTGACGTAGTCATTGGGTACAATATTGCAAATTTCGACTGGCCATACCTCATTGATAGGGCCAAACACCTGAAAGCCTCCCAGTTTCCCCATCTCGGGAGATTGAAAGGTATGTCTGTGGTCCATAGTGTATTGTGCCCCTGCTTTCGGATGACACCCTGCTCGCAAAGGCGTAAGGGCGCAAGTGAAAGATACCCACTTCTCTTCAAAAGCCTATGGTCAACGCGATTCAAAGGAGACAGTCCTCGATGGCCGCCTCCAGCTCGATGTACTCCAATTCATGCAACGTGAACACAAACTGCGTAGTTATACGCTCAATTCTGTCTGTGCGCAGTTCTTAGGCGAGCAAAAAGAGGATGTCCACCACTCAGTCATCACGGAATTGCAAAATGGTGGGCCCGAGTCTAGGCGACGGTTGGCTGTATATTGCTTGAAGGTCGCGTCATATACTATACGCTTGCTAATGAATTAAGTCTAACATGCACCCCACTTAGGATGCATATCTCCCGCAACGATTGCTCGATAAACTAATGTGTTTCGTAAATTATATCGAAATGGCACGCGTTACAGGTGTTCCGTTTAACTACCTACTCTCTCGCGGGCAGTCTATCAAAGTGCTCTCCCAACTCTTTCGAAGAGCAAATGATGAAGGATATATTGTGCCGGTATTAAAGGGTGAAGGTAAGTCGACTGCAACTATACGGAGTGTAGCTATACTTGTCTAACTGTGAGTCTACAGGCACGGATGAACAGTATGAAGGCGCGACTGTTATCGAGCCGAAAAAAGGTTACTACGATGCGCCTATCGCAACACTCGACTTCAGTTCTTTATATCCCTCTATCATGATGGCTCATAACCTGTGTTACACGACACTGTTGGATAAGCCGACTATCGATCGACTGGGGCTCGTAAAAAACGTGGATTACATTCAGACACCGAATAATGGTATGACACATCGCTAACATCCTTCCACCATTCTAATCACTCCGTGGCTGTAGACTTTTTCGTTACAAAAGCAAAGCGAAAGGGGCTGTTACCAACAGTGCTGGAGGACCTAATCTCCGCTAGAAAACGCGCGAAAGCTGATCTCAAGAAGGAAACTGATCCTTTTAGAAGGGCAGTATTGGATGGTCGTCAGCTGGCCCTCAAGGTACACTTGGTCGGTGTTATTGATCTACCCGAGGCTGACTTGCACCCAGATAAGTGCCAATTCTGTGTACGGGTTCACCGGCGCAACGGTTGGGAAGCTACCATGTCTCGCCATCTCGTCTAGTGTGACCGCGTACGGTCGCCAAATGATTGAGAAAACTAAGCAGGTCCGGTCTCTATACCACGAGCCTTTCCAACGATTCCTAAGTCTCCATATCTATGTCAGGAAGTAGAAGCTGAATTTTCCTTATCAAATGGTCACAAACATAACGCAGAGGTAATTTACGGCGATACAGATTCTGTCATGGTCAAATTTGGACCTTCAGATCTTAAAACCGTCATGGAACTTGGTGGGTTCCTTATTGTAACCTGCTATCATTCTGCTAAACTGAAGGCTGATGACGCAGGAGCGCAAGCTGCAGCCTTCGTCACGGCCAAGTTCATCAAGCCGATCAATCTCGAGTTTGAAAAAGTTTATTTCCCTTACTTGCTCATCAGCAAAAAGCGGTATGCGGGGCTCTACTGGACGAAACCGGAGAAATATGACAAAATGGACGCGAAAGGTATCGAGGTGCGTGTGTTTCCGAAGGCAACTATTTGGTGATTTTCTCATAACATTATATAGACGGTTCGAAGAGATAACTGTCGACTTGTTTCGACAGTTATCGAGACGTGCCTACACAAGATGCTCATCGATCGAGATGTAAAAGGGGCGGAGGAGTATGACATGCCAGTCTATCCCGTTCGCTGAGGCTGATGATGAACTTAGCTACACGAAACGGATGATCTCGGATCTGCTTCAAAACAAGGTTGACATGTCCCAGCTCGTGATCACAAAAGCGCTTGCCAAAGCAGATTACGCAGCAAAACAGGCCCACGTAGAACTTGCCGAACGGATGCGTCAACGTGACGCTGGTTCTGCACCTGCTCTCGGTGATCGCGTTGCGTATGTCATCGTCAAAGGTATCAAAGGTATATCCCCGAAATACTTGATGCTATACTTTGAATTCATGAACTTCTTTGTTTGCGCAGGTGCCGCCGCATACGAGAAGTCTGAAGATCCACTTTATGTGCTCGAGAACAACATTCCCATCGATACCAAGTACTATCTCGAGAACCAACTCTCGAAACCTCTCATGAGGATTTTCGAACCCGTCCTGGGCGAAAAAGCAAACTCACTGCGTGCGCGTCGAATTCTTGACTTATACTTGTAGTATTGACATCTCTTAGTGTCGGGCGATCATACTCGTTCGATTGCAATTGCAACTCCTACCGTTGGAGGCCTCATGAAGTTCGCCGTCAAGACAGTTACTTGTCTTGGATGCAAGACGGCTCTACGGCCAAACAATAGTGTCTCCAGTCAGTATAACTCTACTTATAGCAACTTTTGATATCTCATGGATAAGTTAAGATGGCGCCGTTTGCAACAACTGCCGCCCAAGGATTCATGAACTCTATCAAAAACAAGTGAACGCAGCATCACAGACGCAAGTCCGGTTCTCGAGATTGTGGACCCAGTGCCAGCGATGTCAAGGATCATTACATCAGGTACCAACTACCGTCCTCAAATACTCCTATGATGTTGACTCATTCCGTGTTCAAGGATGTCTTGTGCACGAGCAAAGATTGTCCAATTTTCTACATGAGGAAGAAAGCTCAGAAAGATGTCGAGGATGCATCTGCAATCCTGGAGCGGTTTGACGAAGAGCTTTGGTGACATCATGGATATTATATGCTACATGTTATTTATGATTCCCTTGGACCGCAAGGATAGTATTCTGTGATGGATGTGATTCTGGCTTTTGCATAATACTTCGCTTACAATGTTTGTTGTAGTCGGAATCGATTGAACAACAGTGTAAGCCCGCTACGTCATGCATTCCAGTCCTTCATCCATTGGTGTCATGGTGCCCTCCTCACACATATATAAGTTCAGCCACTCGTAGCAGATCAGTATCATCTTTTGTTCCCCTTTGCTTCTCTCATGAATACATCACTCGTTCATGTTCTGTTCTGTTCGAGTGCTCCTTAGTGTTGTCACCTTCACAGGTGTCTTCCAAACAGCCACTATGGTTACTTCTGATAGCCTGGACTTTGATTTGTACAGCTTGAGATGAGTGAGTGTATGCTAATCTGACACATTTCTTTTTCTCATAATTACCATTGTCATACAGTATATCTGACCAGATGTCAATGGACTATGTCTCTTGTAAGATGACTCAGCTCAATAAAGTACATCAGCAAACTAACCCTTTCCCACAATAAGTTTTGATTGTCACATAAGTAGTTCACTTAAAATGGTTAGGGCAATATTGTCAAAAGCATATATTTGATGATAAAATTGATTGTAGAATTTTTAAGACCAGTTTATAGGCTGGTTTTTTTTTTTCACATTTTCTGTCCAGCTCTAGCCAGTTGGGAACATTGCTGGAGAAATCTGGCCAGCTCTGGCCAGCTCTGGCTAGAGCTAGGGTTGATTTACTAATGTATGTACAGTGGCTCAAAAAAGTGTCCCAATGTTTGGCTATTTTGAAAAGACTTGATATTTGCAGGAGATCCAAAAGGTGTTAGCTCTAACCCTTGCTGGGTCATTGATAGCCCTAACCCTTGCCCTGAAGATGAGCCCTTAGTCATGTGGTTTGGTTGTCATGGCACTGAGATATTGCCATATTAAAATGATATGTCATTGGGACACTTATTTGACCCTGATATTATCAACTATCATTTAGTAAATAACATAAGGTTCTGATGGATGCTGTGCTTCAACCCTGTCTGATTATGTCACTTACATAATTCCAAATGATATAAAGAGCAGAGATACCATCCAGCTAACCCTACTTTATCATGAAATCCATTTCCTCCTTTGCTAGAGCCAATATTCTTTTTCTCTTTGAATCTGGCCTTTTTACTAGGCAAATATCCTCCCAAATTGGTCTGGGAAAGTCTACTGTGGCCAGGGTTATCAAAGAGACTCACCTGGGCAAGGAAAACATCAAATTAGGATGTTCTTCTGAACTTTCTTCTACTGATAAAAGGAGAATTGTTACAATTCTTTCCTACCACTACTCTTTTCCTGCGCTCGTCCTAGCTATACCTATGCTTCCCACAATCCATGCTTCTGTCAGTCACGGTCAGTCACGACCCATTTCATTTAAACCCTAAACTACACAGCCTAGCCTGGGTTCTTCTTCAAACCCTTCCCCTCTGCCCTGGGCAGTGCCCTCTTTTGATTTCCGCTCTTCATCTCCGGCTATTGCCTCCGTTCTGTTCCATTTCATGCCCTTGTTGTAGTACCCCCGCTCGGACACCATGCGCACCCTCTCCCCTTCGCCCTATACCTACCATTCCTGACTTAGTCTGTGCACAGTAGGGTACACTACTTAAACAGCTAGCTAGCACTCTTGTATCCTAGCTTAGCTTCCCGAATCTACACCTTGAAGCTCACCTCTGCGTGATCCCACTTTGCCTGTCACTGGACCGGCTTAGTACTTCGCATCCTTTGTACTCAACAACAAGGCACTTGACCTGAGTCAACTGGGACCTTGGACCTTTGATCCTTGTCCCCACCTGCATATTCACCTCTGCCTCCGCCTCTCTAGTTAGAGCTTCTACCTTTTGGGTCTACAGTTGCCCACTCCTAGGTCAAACCGTAACAAGAATTATCTCTAGTATCACCTCTGGCAAAGTTAAAAATGCTGTCCAGGCCATCCATCTCATCAATTCTGCTCTCTCCTCTCCTGTCTCTGCTCAAACTGTTAGAAATGTTCTTGTCAAAAAGGTGTACTTGAACCTGTTAATCTAATGCTTAAATGCAAAAACCTAGAGAGTCTTGTGCCGGCTGAAATGCCCACATACCAACCCTTCTAACAGGGTAGTGCCTTCAAACACAAGGCCTGGTAGCTCAATGGTAGAGTGCAGGTGGCCTAAACCTGAGGTTGTGGGTTCAATTCCTGCTTGGGTCACTTTTCACTTGATCATGCAAGTTGATAACTTAATGACTAAATCTGTCAGTTCTCAAGTCTGCATCTCTCAAGGCTGTAGTCAAGAAAAGAAAGCCACTCTTGTCTGTAAAGGATAGGCAGCATAGGCTAGCCTTTGCTCTCAAGCACCAACACTGGACTGTGGAGGACTGGACTAGGGTCATTTGGTCAGATGAAAGGAAGTATGTGTGGAAATTGGCAGGAAAGCCTTTGCAAGACAAGAAAGTCCAGGGAACAATAAAGTTTAGAGGAGGTTCTTTGATGGTTTGGGGATGCATGAGTTGGAATGGAGTGGGGATTCTTGCAGAGATTGAAGGAAGGAAGGATGTTGAGCAGTATGTCTCCATTTTGAAGGATAATCTGCTTCCTTTCATGGAAAATTCTGGAATTCCTAAGGAGAGCATTATTTTTCAACAAGATGATGATTCCAAGCACATCTCTAAAAGAGCCAAGAAGTGGCTGGAATCTCAAGGGATCAAGCTTTTTGACTGGCCAGCACAATCTCCAGATCTCAATCCCATTGAACATCTCTGGCAAATCCTCAAAAAAAAGCTCAATAGCTATACAATATCACCAAAAGGAGTATGGGAGCTTTGGGAGAGAATTGAAGTGGAGTGGGGAATAATAGAGGTTGAGGAGTGTCAAGGATTGATAGAGAGTATGCCTAGAAGACTAGAGGCAGTGATAAAGGCAAAGGGAGGACATACAAAGTACTAAAACTGTAGAATAGAAATGTTGCTCAAATAAGTGTTCCAATGACATCATTTTACAGCGCTTTGCAAATCTCTGTGGAAAATGCATCGCAGAAAGCTCATTGGCTAGAAATTGCCGATCCCAGGACCCCGAACTCACCTTGGTGAGTGAGCTGTGGGTAGGCCGTCACGCTGGCCCTCTGACCCATCACCCTGCCATGCCGACTCACACTGTCCCCAATGACACAAAATACCAGATACTCATTCTTTACGAACAAGGCTGCTCCATCAAAGACATCTGCACTGTCCTTGGTGTCAAGAAAACGCTCGCTTACAATACACTCCGGCTCTACAAAAATTTTGGTACCGTCTCCAGCCCTTATACCTATTCCTGTTCCATTGGACGCCCTCGTATCCTCAGCTGAGAAGACATTGTTTTCATTCAAAATGTGATCCAACAGCACAATACTATCTATTTCGATGAGCTTCAAAAGGAATTGTGGGAGAGGCGCCATGTGTACGCTACAATATCTACAATTTCCCGTGCTCTGCAGCGCCTCAAAATCACACGAAAAGGAGTATCATTCTCTGCTGCTGAGCAGAGCGATGAATTGCGTGCACTTTACATGAATCAGATTGGAGCAGAAGCACGCGATGCAGAAATGCTACTTTTTGTTGATGAAGCCGCAAAGGATCGAAGAATGTCATCTCGCCCTTGTGGATGGTCGACTCAAGGACAACATTGCTATGGTTCCCAGTACTTTATATGTGGCATATGCTACTCAATCCTTCCCACCATCACACTAGATGGTATAATCAGCTACGACATTATCGAGGGCCCAGTTGACGGTGCACACTTTCTACGGTTCTTATGGGAATGTGTGGTATGTAACATCTATCTTCGTCTTAGAGATAATACTCATTTTTTCTAGATGCCTTACACTACCGCATATCCTGGCCCACATAGTGTCATCATCATGGACAATTGTCGCATCCACCATGGTGAAGAAGTCCGGGTGCTGGTTGAAAGGACACATTGTAAGTAAATCATCGCAGTACATTATACTCTACTGACTCGAACCCATCTCAGTGTGTAAACTTATCTACTTGCCACCATATTCACCTGATTACAATCCTATTGAACAGGCATTTTCGGCGATCAAAGCTTACTTGCGCTGCCACGAGAGAGATCTGTCTGTGATGACAATTGTTCGCGCTTGTCAGAGCATTACACCGGACAAGGCTGAAGGCTATTTCCGTGCATCCGGATATATTGCGTAGTGTACTATGTAAATTTCTACATAGTA
This sequence comes from Neoboletus brunneissimus, assembly GCA_003316195.1. Lineage (NCBI taxonomy): Eukaryota > Fungi > Basidiomycota > Agaricomycetes > Boletales > Boletaceae > Neoboletus > Neoboletus brunneissimus. The sequence continues at coordinate 19,337 of QFEL01004006.1, forward strand.
TTATCAAAATGGATTCATACTGTCCTTCTCTTTGTAGTCCTCGATGACTATAAAACCACGCGGGACAGGAAGCCACTGATTCTGCGTATCACACTTGTAATATAGATCATAATCGGCGTTCAGATCAGCATCACCTGCCTCCATCATTGGCCCAGTAAAGCGGCAACCTCCACCACTATGATAGCGCTTTTTGTATGCGATATTTTTCTTTTGTGGTGGAGACGCAATCCGGGTCCTATTATTAGTTGGCTCGGTGTCTGAAGATGTAGATCCAGTGCCACTCTGTTTATGCTTTGCTTCCTGTCCATTCCACCAGGCAATGCTACATCTTTTGAGACGAGCGATATCGCCTATCGAAATGCCAATTCTGCCCAATACCTTTTTGTCCACATCAGCGAGGATATCTGGTCCAATATTTTCAAGCCTAAGGGGTTCCTCGTAGCGGGCCGAATCCTCTACACTGAAGTAGGTTTCAGCATAGGCAAGAAATTGTTTGAGATGTGAAGGCGACGGCGGCAGTGCCAGAACGGCTGGCTTGTGAGGCATTACTGGGAGTGGATGCTGTACTATCGGTGAATTGTGACTAGCAACGACAGGCAGATTGTTACTAGCAATGGCAGGCTGAGTGGCCACTGCAGCGGGCTGAATGAGACCGGAGCTCAAGTTCGTGAGTGCTTGCAGCAAAAGTACTGATGTCAATGAGTTGATGTCAATGCCGTTCAGCGGTGCCAGCTGAGATGGTTGAGCCTTTCAGGACAGATGCAGAGGAGTCCCTTTCATCACCAAATTGAATGACTCGATATTCGGTGGGGTACTTAGTGTAGCATGCCCTTCATCCTGTATCCAAAAAGTGTTAGAGTTTTTGGATGATGTGGCGGTGAAAAAAAAATACCAGCGCACGACACCAGTCCATAATCAAACCAGGCGTGAGTGTGACTGGTCCTGTTGGACCAACGTATGTGTATCCATCCCCAAATTCATTCTTGTACTGAGTTTGAAGCATGAGGCACCATGGCATGAGATGTGTATCCATGTCCGAAACCTTCGAGCTCTATGAATTCGTAGTATTAGTATCCAAGTAGCATGCAATGGGGATGTACATGCAACGCTAGCTTCCGCAATGGGCCCAGTCTCGTCCTCTTCATCATCTGCCACACTGACACTCAACGTTGGAAGCTTTTCAACGTCCTTCATATCAACAAATATCTTTGTATTGCTAACATCATGTTCACGTATTTTTTGTACCATTTCTTTGTAGTCGGACTCGTTATCAACGTCCATTCCATTGCCAGAGCGCTGACTAGTAAACATCAGACTCAGAGTGCCAAAAAGATATATATAAAAAAGAACTGACCCTTTCGATTTTGGTGGCACGTACTTGAATGGGAAGCAACATTTTTCCGACACCTTGTACTGCTCCTGTCCATGTTTTTCAAGCAGACTGGTCAGAAAATCAATGTAGTTGTCCTCATTGATAGTGAAGAGCAACTCTTTGACCTTGACCGACTTTTCTTCCTTCACAGCAGCCACTCTGCGAGCACCCCTAGCAGCAGTCTTCTTGAGGAGAGTGTAAATAGTCAGCGATACGTTGAATGTATGGACTTTTTCATCCTGACCAGGCTCTGGCGTCGATGACATGGTATGAGCAAAGAGATTTGATTTGGTGCATGTCACAAATCACATGC
>QFEL01004013.1:0-12416 GCA_003316195.1 Neoboletus brunneissimus
CTTACTCTTACCTCGCGAGTTTCTGGTGTACAAGCTATAAGTGTGTCCGGCCAGTGTTGCAGACCTTAGTCCCTATAAGGTTATAACATTGTCAAGAACCCCAGTTCATCGAGACGGCCGATCGCTACCAACATATATCCTACTTCGGGCGAGAAGAGGACTTCAGTTAAACGTAGGTGTGATGTGTCGTATCCGTTGGGTACTTCGATAACGACATCGCCGATTGCAGTTGCATGGAACGGCTGCTGGTTTGCAGCAGTGAACGGTTTCGGGGGTATGTTCCTTAAATTTACAAACTGATCTCGGTAGGGCGAAATGTGTCGTGTGGTGCCGGAGTCGTATAGCTCCGTTCTACGGGTGACATCAGTGACGTTGGTGCAGACTTCGTCATCTGCTTGGTGAGTCTCTTCCGATTCGCTTTCTTCAACTATGACCTCATCGTCAGACAGGTCGTCCTCCTCGACCGTGGAGAACCAGTCATCTGTATCGAAATCGCCGCTGTTCTCATCATCTTCATCATCCGATGATTCCACTGGGAGTAGACCAGGTAAGTCATCTTCGTTATCGCTATCAGGTTCGAAAACACCGAACACGCTATCCTCAGAATCTGAATCGAGAGCGGCGTTGGCTGCGTCTTTCGGTGGGAATCCTTTCTCTTTTTCCTTTTGATTGTGATGTGGAGATAGGTGCTGATCCGATCCACAGATCCAGCACGTGCGCGGCTTCTGTCCTGCACGACCACCTCGACTTGGGAAGGCACGTCCTCGTCCACGTCCACGTTGCGTTGAGCTCGCGGTGGCCGCTAAAGCTACGTCCCTTTCCTTTCCTTCTTTATTACCGTGTTTATTGGTGTATCGCGCCTTCTGACGATCTGCTTCTTCAGCGATGATAGAGATTAGTGTATCGGGTGACATAGATTTCGTGCTGCTGTATAGCTGCACGGCTCCCAGGTGAATCGAGGTGAAGTTGGCTAGCGAGTTCGGGAGGGATTTTATGATCGTCGACCGGTAATCCTTTTTGTCAATCGTGACTCCTACTGCTGCTAACTCCTCCTTCTTCATCCGTAGGCCGTCCAGGAACTGGCGGACATCGCCGCCCTTCGGTAGTCGGGACTCGAGGAATTCGGTGCGTAAATCGGTCTGGGCATATGCGCCCTTCTCCGTGTATTCCCTGCTAACCTCCTTCCACATTTCGGCTGCAGTTTTCAATGAGCGAATACGTAGGGCGGATGAGTCGGGTATACGCTGGGTAAGCAGGTTCTTTGCTGCTTTCTCATTTTTCTGCCATTGTTTCATCGCAGCCGTTTCTTCGGCTGTAGCGGGAGTTGACAAGGTCGGCATGGGGGCCTTGTCTTCAAAATGCTCCCATATATCTTTCGCATCAACGGCGATCTGGAAATGAAAAGCAAAAATAGCCCAATTTGATCCGCTAACGTCAAGCTTCGGGACGTTCGAGGGCAGGAGATCAAGGGTGAGCTGAGTCGTCATACTCGAGGAATCAGGGCTCATAACCTAATAGAATTAAGACGTCGCTATTTGAGCGCACAGGGCTATGATGAAAGACTCAGTTCATGTTGCGCTTCGGGCAAACGGACTAATGTAAATACCTATGATGAAAGACTACGAAGGTATCAATATGTATGGTAATGTAAGATTGAGTGAAGCTTACCTCAGTTCGTGTTGCGCTTCGGGCAAACGGACTAATGTAAATACCTATGATGAAAGACTACGAAGGTATCAATATGTATGGTAATGTAAGATTGAGTGAAGCTTACCTCAGTTCGTGTTGCACTTCGGGCAAACGGACTGAGGTAGTGCTGCTCGACATAGTACTACTTATACGAAACAGAAAGGCTATGTAGAATGAAGAATAAGTGAGTACCATATGGTACGAAAAGAATATGAGCCGACCGAGAATGTATCGTACGTAGCAAAGAGTAAAGAAATGGAAAAGTTAAATGTATACTGCGTATCGTGTATCGCCATAGTACGCTCCATTCTTGCGGCTGTGCATGTGCTTGCCTAAATCTAACAGTTTTCATTGCTAGCGCCTTTAACCGTACATCTTCTTCTCTCAGTGCTTTGGATGAGATGTGAATAGATTGTCTTCAAAATCTGGTAGTGACCGAGTGGCGGAACATCGCCGTCACCAGGATCATCTCAGGTTAGAAAACGACAGCAAGGTGATGGAAAGGCAGGTGGAACTGAAAAGGGAGGGGAACTATCAAGACCCAGTCCGTCTGAAGCTGGTACCTCCAAGCCATGCCTAAATAAAAACATGACAAAGATGTTTCATTACCATTCTCCCCTATGTTCACTTCACTCAATTTCGTAGTAGCCTTGTACTATCAGCAAATCGGTCCATTGTCGCATCTTCTGCACAACTCCGAAAATGGCAAGCAAGGTCCTAGGCTGCAAGCGCCGCCACCTTGTATACTATACAATACCCAGCTCGCTCATGATGCAAACAAGTGGGCCACAAGGAAGCTTAGGGTTTATGCGTGATTACCTCGTCCATTACGAGCCAGTTTATTGATGTTACAGTATGTATCCACTCTCACCATCATACTATGCATGATTTGATCCCACCCCACCCTCGAACAAAACTCGCCTACCAACCAAAAAAAGTCCTACGGCGTCGGCCATCATGATGAGTGAGATCCCATAGTCCTCTTCACCTTCTCCTCGACCTCCACTGATATTTCCATCGAGCGAGGCCTCTCCGACGCTGTTGAGACCTGTACGACGCTGGTTGTGGTGTACTTCAAGTTGTCCACACCACTGTCCGTGAAACCCGTGTTAAGATCCACGCTCGTGAACGAGACCACCTCTTCCGGGACATCGAGATCGCCCCCCTTGCCACGACAATACACGCGATATATAAACGCCACGATCACGAGGAGGTTGCACACGATCAACGAAAGTGCTGTCTGTTACAGCGTAATGCCACGTGAGTCAAACAAACACGAAAGAAAACGAAAGAAAGAGAACAAATGTGAGTGTGTCACATCAATATGGGGGCATGGACGTCGAGGGAAACGAAACCCTCCATCGACGTTCTCCCGACGGGCCGAATACAACTTACCTTGGCGTGAGCGATGATGATGATCCCGCTGGACTTCACCGTGAAGAGAACGATAGAATGCAAAATGGTGACCACAGTGATCAACAACGACGCAGAAAACACCGAATATATCAAAATCCGCTGTCCGCGAGTAATTCTTGTGCTTCGGAGGAAATAAATAGGCAACCCGACGAGCACAGAATCGGAAATCACATCCGCTATAAACGAGGATTGAGATCCTTGGCAGAGCATGGGAATGACGACTGACTGATGAGTTGAGAGAGTCCGACCGAACTTGCGACTTGACATTCGTCCGTGATGCAAATATAGATTTTCTGACCTATCAGTGCGACCCACATGACGAGGAACGAGCAGCCGACGAGGAACGCGATGCATCGAAGTTGCTGAGAGGGATTCGCGACGCGGACGATGGAGAATAGGATGCTTATTCGACAAGCCCTGAGGGAGTGGTCAACATGAAAACAAGAAGGACCACAACCACCACAGTTGTGCGTGCGGAACCAAAAGCACGTACCAGAGAACGCAAGGAAACCCAATCGCCGCCATCCAGTTGGCGCTGTCGTCTATTTGTTGACCTGGTTCAAGACGATCCAAATTTGAAAAATAGTGAGTCGCATCAGAGGAGATCTAATCCTTACCCATGTCGGGTACATCCAGCATGGCGGCCACGAGACACAGCACGTCGGCTCCGAGCGCGAACGTGGCCCAACCGTCTTCCCACCAGAAACGCGACGTATACCAGCGAAAGAACAGCCTAAAAACCGTGCATGCGATTGCAACACCGTGGAACGAGCCCGCGATGACTGAAAACGAGCAAAGAAAAAGATCGGTCTCCATGGGAAAAAAGAGGGAGACCAAACGGCCAAAACGTTACTTACTTTTCAGAACTGGAGACCAGGGTAGCAGATTCATGGGGCCAAGCAGTGGGGGGTTGGGGAATCCAAGAGAGATGGGATACCCATTGGCTTAAATATTCCCCTCGAGACACAGCGATACCTCATTGCATCTGGCACGGCGTCCGATTCAGTCCCACCGTTCCCTGATCACGGCATCACAGAATTGGCAACCACATACTTCAAAAGACAAGCCTAGTCCAGAGCCGGTACCTCCCGTACCGTTACGGTGCATGATAAGACGCTATGGTGCGTTGTTTAGGAGTGAAACAAGGCTGCCAAAGCTTCTCTTGAAGAAACGATTCTGAGTCCATGGACGGAGTGGTGGGCACCTAGAACGGACCCTGGGGCGTCCTATTCATCATCGCTAATCGACTGAATGGTGGTGAATTGCAGTTCAACATCATGATATGAAAGATCTCTTGGAACACAATAGCGCCCAAATTCGCAAGGGCCCGTCGGACCTAGGGCCCTACATTTTTTGATAAGTTCGGAGTTTCTTCTTTATATATATGTATAGCATCTTTGTTTCATTCTAACGCCTCTCAATTACCCGTTATCTCTAGTTCGAGGAACGGAACAACTGTCTTCCGATCTCCAGCTTTTAGAATTGGTTTACAGTGTCGAGCGCTTACCTGTGCACAAACTCATTGTGTAATTATTTAATCAGACAACGAAAACGGATCAACTATTGAAAAGGTTCAAGCTGTGGGATCTGGCACAGGTCCACAGTGTGAAACACAAACAAACATTCAAAGCGGCGGAAGAGACGGTCACGTTATGCAGCCAACTGGAAATCAGGGTCGTTGCACCACACAGCATGTTGTATGGGAAGGTGCGCTAGGCGTGGGGACTAGGGATACACAAATGGTTTAGGTTACTTCTGCTGGACGATGTTGAAAACGTCCAAATCGAAAAAAAAAACCCCCGCTGGTGATCGTTGAATCTTCACCATCACGCTCGCAAGTTCGAACGTGACGGCTCCCTCCCAAAAAAAAAGACGGAAACCCCCTAATCATCGTCCTCGATCCCCGCAGGTCGTTGAATCGTAGACACGTCAGCACCGGGTAAAGGCCACTTGCGGGCAAACGCAACGACGTCCCGACGCAGTTCCCTAACCAGCTGCACCCCGACCTTGCCCTCGCTCTCGGTGGTAGCCACCCGGACAAAGTCCTTGAGGAGCTTCGAACCAGCCTCCTTTTGCAGGACGAGCGAGAGTTGAACGGCACGGTGCAGGAAATCTGCAACGACCTTGATGTCTTCTTCCACCATGTCACGCGATGTCAGTGCAGCGGTACCGAGACGGATACCACCTGGCGTTTGCGCGGAGGCGTCGCCAGAAACGGCATTTTCTAAAAAGAAGATTCGATTCGACAAGTGGAGTAGAGCATGTGAAGATAAAACGTACTGTTGATGGTGATGCCAAGAAGGTCACACACTTTCTCGATTTTGCTACCGGTCAAGCCAAGAGGCCTGAGATCCCAAAGAACGAGGTGATTATCGGTACCGCCAGTCTGGAGCTTGTAACCGCGTTCGACAAGGTAGGAGGCTAGCGTTCTAGCGTTGGCGATGACCTGACGTGCGTACTGCTTCCACTCGGGCTGGGAAACCTGGAGGAGTGTAGTCGCGACGGAGGCGATCGTCTGCAGGAAAAGTGCATTACGACACGATGCCAAGAGTTCAAGGACGGACGAACATGATTATGAGGACCACCTTGGCAAGCAGGGAACACAGCCTCGTTGACGCGCTTTTCGAGGTCTTGGTGGTTTTGACCGTCTTTTCTGAAGAAAATCAGACCTGCTCGTGGGCCACGGAGGGTCTTGTGGCTAAATCCACTTAGTTTCCAAGTCTGGAGGAGAAGTCGAAGCGCGGGGACACTCACGTTGTGGTAGTAACGACGTCACAGTAATCAAAAGGGTTGTTCAGTTCCTGTGCGGCGATCAAACCACTCGTGTGGGCGATGTCTGCCATCAGATAAGCACCCTCTTTGTCGCAGATCGTCTTGAGCGCCGCGTAATCCCAGTCTCGTGGGTAAGCGGAAGCACCACAGATGATCAAACGGGGCTTGAATATCTTGGCTTGCTTGTCCAAGGTTGCGTAATCAACAAGTTGCGTCGAAGGGTCGAGGGCATATGGGAAAGACTGGAAGTAGATCGAAGATGCGGTCATTTTCTTCTTCGCAGTCTGTATAAAACCAGCAGGCCGGTGTGAGGCGGCGAGACAAGTCCGAGGACGTTGAGACATACGTAGTAACCATGAGTGAGATGACCACCGTCAGGCAGACCCAGTCCCATGAGTCTGTCCTGGGGTTGAATCAACGCCGTCAGGGCTGCAAAGCTAAGGAAAATCAATGAGTCCTGTCCAGCCGAACCCCGAACAACGTAACACACTTGGCAGTCTAAATGCAGTGGAAAAAAACAAACAGAAAAAAAAGATGATCAGCCCTGGAGTGAGTCATGTCGAGCCGGTATATGAACTTACGCTTCCAGAGTATGGCTGGACGTTGACACCCCATTTTTGGGGATCGAGATTGAACGCTTGCAAGGCCCGCTTGCGGCAGAGATTTTCGAGTTCGTCGATCCACTCGTTACCACCGTAGTACCGGGCCCCAGGAAGTCCCTCTGAATATTTATTGGTCAAAATCGAGCCATTGGCCTCGATGGCGGCACGGCTGGTCAAGTTCTTTGAAAGGGTGTTCAGAGCGATGAACGTCGCTTGAGAGAGGAAAAAAAAACACGGAGAACGAACCTCTGAAGCAATGAGTTCAAGACCAGAATACTGCCTCCAGGTTTCCTTGTCAATGATGTTCTGAACCTCGGGATCGATCTCGGCTAGAGGTGCGTACAAAACCTTGTTCTATAGCTGGCTTAGAAGTCACTGCGTGTGATGCAAAAGACAAGGACGTACGAAGGCGGGTGTGTTTGCGGTGGCCATGGAGTGCAATCTGAGGAGGCCCTGCTTGCTGACGGGGACGAGAGCGGTGGCAGAGAGGGGACGGAGAAGAAAACGGATGGGGCTTATCATTTCGGAGTCACTGTCGATTTTGTCTCTAATTGAAGTCCGGATAGCGCCGACTGCCTGTTTCTTGGGAACGTCGACGTCTCACTCCAGTGGAAAAAGGATCGCCGAACGTCCTTGTGATCCCGGGCCTGTGTCTCGAAATTAGGTCTTGTGTACGTACATATATATAGTCCGCCCCAGGGTGATCCTCATGCAGGTTTCGCACCATGAGCGGTGCGCATTTGACCCTACATCATCCGGTGTTGAATTGCGCTCCAACAGTACCCCTACGTTGGATAAAACACGCATGTCATCTCACGAGGTAATGCCTTCCTTCTGTATGATCACAGCTACATACACGATGCTAACAAATTCGGGGTGGCAAGCGTCAGTTCGTCCTTCGGAACAACCCAAAGCGTTTTCGGTTTCGCTTGGCCTCTATACGTCTCGTCACCTCTTGCTCAATCTCCTCCTCGCTGTCCGTGACTCCCATCGTGTACCATACCACAGTCAACATGCCGATGACAGCCGTGAGTACACACCTGCGTGGGCGACACATCAGACGAGTCCTCAACATGGGGGTACGCACACTCACCCAGTCATGGCCAGGATACCCTTTGGCAACCAACCCATTACCTGTGGCCAAGGTCCCAAAGGCAGCCCAGACAAATCTGTCGCAGATGCATGACCAGCGGCGTTTCCTGACTGAGGCAAGCCTAGCGCGGCGCACTGTTCATACAAGGACGACGGAGCTTGCCCTGCGGCGCGTTCCTGGACCTGAAGTGGTGCTTCGATGAACTGGACTGCAAGTCCAGTTTCGAAATGCCATTCGATATGACCTAGCCGAAAGTGATTAAATATCTTGCGAGCGTGACCGAAAAAACGTACAGTGGAGAAGCCAAGCTCCAGGATTATCCGCAACAACCCGAAGTGTGGCGGATGCGCCGCCTGGAATGGTAACAGTGTCACGGCGCATTGGGTTGGCTTGCCCCTCGATCAGCGGAGGGTTCAATGTAGGATCCGTCGAGTTGTACTGTTGGGCACGATTGACGATCTGGAATTTGTGACCATGCAGGTGGCTGAGACGCGGGGATCAGCAACGAAACTAGGGCATGACCGGAAAAAAAAAAGACATACAACGGATGTGATCCCTTGTCGCCATTCTTGACAACAATGTCAACAACATCGAGATGATTGAGCATGATGCTGTACGGTCCATATGCTTCTTGGGCCGTCGCATTTTCACCAAGAGTGAGAACGGACATGATAGCGGGTACGATCGGGAGGTTGTAGACGTAACCATTGAGCGTTGCACGATTCGTGCCATCGTCCATGGTTTGGAAGACTACCTCCAGCTCGATGGATTGGGAAGCCACAGGTTGCGGGATTGGGTCAACCGGGACCAGTGCGGTGTCGTTGGTCGTGTAGTAGCTCTGTACGGGGCCCAGGTCGGTGATGCTTTGCCCGGGGGCATATGTGATCGAAGAGGTGAGATCTATTTGGGTGTCTCGGTCGTCAGATGCGAATGAGCTGAAAGCGGTACGTACTCGTTTGCAGTGTTGCGGGAACGTGGTCAAACATTGTGGTGTCCATGTTAGCATGGATCATCCAGTTGGAAGACGTATCGTTCCTGGCCTGAACGAGTATGGAGTAACGTTGTGCGACGGAGACACTGAGCATGTTTGTCGGATATTCCTGGACGTCTGTCTAGATGAATGACGAATGTCGTCGTCGGTAGGGTCGGAGACGAGACGGGATACTTACTCCGTCGGCTTCGATGATGCGCATGTCGTGACCGTCGATCCAAAAGTAGAATGCGGCAAATGCGCCCGTGTTGATGATTCTCAGTCGATAGGTGCGGCCCGGAACAAAGGGTAGTGTCGCATTCTCGTTGAATCCTACCGCAGAGGTTACCGGGGCTGGCGAGTTTCCCGCGATGGGAGGGAGATAGGAAGAGTTTTGCGCAAAGTAGATTAGACCAGAGCCTAAATAACGGCACGGGTCAAAAGGGGATATGGTGTGCAGGGTGATGACAATAGGGCCTACTTGGTATGGGTTCAATGCCGCTCGGATCGGCAATGCTGATGAAGCTTTGTAATAGGACGGCGTGTTCTTGGTGATACCAATCGCCCAGAATGACAGTGAATTCGTCGTCGTACTGGTATGTTTCGTTCGACGGGTGCAAAACAAGGGGTGTACGAAGACCGTCGACGTATTGGCCCTGGAACGACATGAGCTCGGTTGGAAAAGGATGGATGCACTCACGTTTGCGTGGGCGTGAGCCCAGAAGGTGCCGTGTTGGCCAGAGGAGTTGATTGGGACGAGGTAATCAAAGGTCTGACCGGGGGGGATGCCACTGTGGAGTGTGAGTGACACGCAAAGAGGGTACACCGCGGGGGATACCATTGAGAGACTTGGGCGGCGCCGTCCATCCAGCTGGTGGAGTTGAAGAACATGCCATGATGGTGCAGCGTCGTTGGTGCGTCGAGGGAGTTGGTCACGTGGAGGAGGAGAGAGTCGGACGTGTTGACGGAGAGCGGGGGCGGTCTGTGAAAGGGGGTCGCGTCAAGTGACTCTGGCGAGGCCGGGACTGCTCACGGCCAGGTATTGTTGACGCCGACGACGCGACGGGGGGCGAGGCCGTCTGGATCTGCGTCCTGGACGTAGGTGACGTTCCACCACAGTTCCTGGACGCCGGCCAAGGCGGTGGTGGCCAAGGAGAGGAGGGGGAGGAGCGCAGAGGGTGTCGGCATTTTCGGGGCCATCACGTCCGGCGTGGTTTTTATGGGGGGACACGTTATCAGATAATCGGACATCGGACGTGACAAGTTTATCAGATAAAGCGGACACCGGCTCATGCCAAGGGAACAGCCCAGCCATGTCCCAGAGTCTCTTCTCCCTCTCCATCTACTTTGTCGTCTTCCGCGAGGCCCTCGAGACCGCCCTCATCATCTCCGTCCTCCTCAGCCTCGTCGACCAGATCGTACACAACCCGTCCACCCTCACACATGCACCGTCCCCGGCTCACACCGCGTCTCTGGACCCCGAGTCCAATCCCACCCCCGTCACTCCCCGCATCCTCAGGAAACTCAGGCTACAGGTATGGTCCCGTCCACGGCATCTCTGTCTCACCCCGACGTGTGTCCAGGTCATCTTCGGTGCACTGGTCGGCCTAGCTATTGCCGTCGCTATCGGTGCAGCCTTTGTCGCCATCTGGTTCACTCAGGCGAAGAACCTCTGGTCAGGCTCGGAACAATTGTGGGAAGGCAGGCATTCTTCGCCACACCCTGTGAAACACCCCTGATCCGTTCTCAGGCATATTCCAGTTGATCGCTTCCCTTATGGTCTTTGTCATGGGTGTCACCATGCTCAAAATGGAGAATGCGCGCACCAAGTGGCGCGTAAAGCTCCAAAACGCGTTCAATGGCCAACGTAGGCATATCCTGGTCGTCCGAGACGCGCCCCTGACCGTCCTTCTCAGCGCGCGATCGCGACGCAAAAACCAGCAAATGGGTCCTCTTCCTTCTCCCCATGATCACTGTCCTCCGCGAGGGCAAGTCTCCTCCCCCCACCATGCTCCCCTCGCTGACCTTCCCTCTTACCAACAGGTGTCGAGGCAGTCGTCTTCGTCGGCGGCGTTGCGCTCACACAACCTGCCACATCCATACCTATCGCCGCCATCGTTGGCATCATCAGCGGCACTCTATGCGGAGTTATTGTGTACCAATTCGCCAGCCGAACAAGCAAGTATCTCGTCATCCCCTCCCTGCCAAGTCCTTCCATTAACAGCTTCCAAAAACCTTGACAGCATTCAAAATATTCCTTATCTGCATGACGAACCTCATCTTACTCATTGGTGCCGGCCTCTTCTCGAAAGCCGTTTGGGCATTCCAAGAGAACGCGTTCATTCAGCTCATCGGTGCCTCCTCTGATGACGCTGGCGGAACAGGTCCAGGCACCTATGACGTCCGGGGCAACGTCTGGCACCTCAATTGCTGTTCCTCGTCCTCGGGAGCTTGGTCCGTCTTTTACGCCATCTTTGGTTGGGAAAACAGCGCGACATGTAAGGGCTCCCCTTTTCTTTCCGCCTCGACCACATCACTGATCGAGCCCGCCAGTGGGGAGCGTGCTCTCGTACGTATTCTACTGGCTCGCCGTCATCGCCGTGCTCGTGTACTACAAGTTCCGAGAGGTACAATCAGGTGGCCTTGCTTGTCAAATAACACGGCTGAAATAATTCTTCCTTGACAGGGACGCACAAAGATCTTTGGATGGGAGTCGGCGAACGGAAAACGCAGACGCCAACGACGCGATGCCCAAGAGTCCGTCCGAGAGATCACCATGAGCCCGACAGAGAAGGATTCGCAAACCGACCGTCCAGCAGAGTAATAGGTATCCACTCTATCTCCGATGGAACTCGTGTAGGCGACAGTTCACGCATGATCGTCACCTGGGCCTCGGTCCACCGTAAAATATCTCACCATTTACAAACTGTAGAAACTTTGACGCTTCATTACCTATCCGTTCTTCGCATTGTATCTAGACAGAGTTGACCGGCCCGCTGTGAGAGTATGCAAGATGGCAATTTCGAATTACAGACAAGATACAGCACAGGTGATTGATGATAGAAGAACACCGTTGAGATGATCTGAACAAGGAGAGTCCATGCGGAAAGCGTCACGCAAGAAAACAATTAATAATGCAAGATGAGTTGGCCCGCCAAGCTGTGTAGAGATAACGCGCACGCCGTACATCGTCTTGGCGGGCTCTCGGACCTAGGCCGATAGATCGAGCTTGAAGAGACAATAGAGCAGCGTCGCGCTCTTACACACCGGACACTCTGACTTTGCAACGATGGCCTGCGTGATACACCTACACAACGAAAACCAAACCCTCGGTTCGCAAAAAAAAAAAAAAAACATCACGACACGCACACACCTTTTACAAAATAAATGGCCACAGATCGTCGCAGTCATGTCCTCGCACGGGTCCAAACGACAAATTCGGCAGTGCAAGCGGTGGGTCACGTTACTCCCACTCGCGTTCGCGCTGTCCGAAGTCGGCACGCGTTCCTTGACGCGCATAGGTACTGGTTCTACCATTTCCAGAGATTCAAGGGACGACGACGATGAAAGTCGTAGGGGGGTACGACCCGACGAAGGGGAACCGGCGCTGGTGGCAACCAGTACCGCGCGGTTTTCACGGATATAGTCGGGTATTCCATCGGCCGAAACATACACTACCGACTGACCGGATGAGGTCGGAGAGCTCTGCGTGCTGTCAGTGTGTCAGTCGGTTGGTCTATATAGCGACGACGAGAAAAAAAGGGGGGACGTGACCTTGTATCAGAGAACGGTTCTGCCGAAACGGAGGACGCGGGAGACAGTGGTCGGGTATCGTTATTGATGGCAACATTGGTCGTTTGGTGTAACCGACTTG
>QFEL01004027.1:0-14285 GCA_003316195.1 Neoboletus brunneissimus
ATCTTGGTCACGATATCCAACGCAAGTTCTTCACGGGATCAACCAATATATCCAAACACCGAAGAGAGGGAAAACTCACGATAATACTGTCCAAACCACAAGGACTTCCCCATTCTGTCATGCAGCTGAAGTAACAGAAGGGCCTGTGCAGTAGCCAAACTATGTTCACAAACCAACTGATGGTTCTTATCGAACATGAGGGACACGGCTTCTTGTGCGAACATTTCGCCAGCATATCGACAAGGTGATGTCCTCAACCGAGGTTGGTTCGACAGTGGGGCTGCGACTGCACACACCGCGAGAAGGAGGTGTTGAGGAACGGTACCGTGACTTAGGGCCGCCAAGAAGGAAGGTTGGTGAATGATCATGCGCTGAGGTTGTCGATAAGCAAAGAAGACTAGAGACTGGAGTTAGTGTCTGCGGGTGAGCATCAAAAGCTGTATGCGAGGGACGCACGGTGAACAAGCTCTCGGGTAAGGGCTTGATTGCGTTCGATGGGTCGGTCATGTTGGGTCAATGGTGGCGCCAAAGATCGTGGGGGAGTCCCCGAAGGTGTAGTCATGTTGCCGAGATTGTGTCTGAGACGCTTGTTACGAGGATTACTCGCCCGATCATCATCCGACGATGGTGCAGAGAGTGTGACTTCGTTGGATTGGTTGGAGGCGACGTTGAAAGACGGCGAGCCGGTGGTCATAGTGTCCGGATGTGGTGGATAGGGCCCACCGCGAGCGTCTGAAGAATTCTCTGGCCTATCCGAGTTGAGCGGCCTGGGCGCAGGGACAGGCTTTCCCGAGGCGTCCGTGTAGGTGCACTTCTTGGAAGCGAAATAGCTAGAAAGAATTGTCGGAGGTTGCGGCGCGATGTGAACAGACCGCTGGAACTTACCAGTTGCTGCAGGGTGCTTGAAACGGCGAAAGATACATTGAGAATGATCGAGATACGAAAGAATTCGGAGTAACGTACCCGTTCCGTCACAGCGCCGTTTGCTTTTGTGGCAAGCATCACATGCCTTTCGGAGAGTGAGTAGGGTGCTCGGAGACAGGTAGAGGGAGAAGTGCACCTTTGCGAGGCGTTTGCGCTTCGGGCCCTTCATGAATGCGATATTTGGATCCGATCTGTCGAGGTCGGGTTGAGGATCAGGGGGATAGCGGGAGACATCAGGGGTGGGTTGGCTTGGAGGGGCAAAGGTGATGGGCGGGGGCTGTGGAGGGACGTCTCGGGGACGAGAAAATGGGTCCATGGAGGGAAGGAGAGCCTCACGGCTGCTCGTATGCGGGGGGAAGGGAGGGGAAGCGCGTGGTGGAGAGGAGGAGGGGGAGGAAGGAGGGACAGATATTAAAAGGAGGGATGGAAAGGGCCGTCTAAATCTAGTTACGAGTAAGCTTGACGTTACCGAAGGCAAAACGAAAACGACAGGGAAATGAAAAAGATGGAACTCGGTGGTGGCGGAGACCGTGGTGGGCAGTTCTGGATTATCGTGGTCGCTGTCTCTGACGACGAGCGCGCTAGCGAGGTCGGGGCATACCCACAGCTGCTTGCAGCAGTCGCCCTCGCATTTCCTCTTTGGTCTGATTTGTCTCTGCGCAGATCAGCACCCCGAGGTCCCTCGTGCACCGTCACTCGGGCATTTCTCATCTCCCCTTTTATCGGGCCGGCGGCTTTCGTTCTGGTGCCGATGCAGACCGATCAAATTTCAAAAAATAAATATAAATTATATATGAAGTACGTTCTTCAATGCCAAGTTCAGGGATCCAAACGGACTCAGCCCCGACCTGTTTCATGACGCCGCATCACAGCGTGTCTCCTGTACTACATTGAACCCTTTCGTTGGCTTTGAAATGTAAATGTCTGGGATCATTATTTATCGCTTTCGCACCTACCTACATTGCCGAGCGGCTGAACTTGCCGACTGGACCTATTAACCATTTATCGGTGCATTTTGCATTAACGGTACATATACTCGGCCTCTTTCGCCACTCACTGACAGAATTCACGTCATCATTTACCGACGGCAAGCCGCAACACCGCCAGTTTCTCAGTCCACCCCAGCGAATATCGTATAGCGCCAAGTCATACAAGTCAGATCCATTAGTCAAAGAGACCAAAGCCCATATCATCATCGGACTCCTCCTATAATATTGCGCCTGTCAATATTCCAGCCCTATCATCCGACGAAATTTCACTGACCTTCTCCACTTTTTTCTCCTCCTCCTCCGCCGCCTCAGCAGCGGCAGCACCACCAGCACCGCCTCCACTCGCAGCCGCGGGGGCAGCAGCAACAGCGCCACCACCGGAAGGAACCTATCATCACATGTCATGGCGACTTCACGGCACACAATCCATACACGCACCGACGAGAGCTTCGCAGATCCCTCAGCAATCAACTATGTCCCCAATTCAGTCAGCAGGTTGTCATGCTTGAAATTCAATTCAGCGTACAGCGTTGACATCTTTGCCCTCGAGTTCAGTGATCAGCTTCTCGAGGCGCTCGTCGTCGGCCTCGATGCCAACTGTACCGAGGACCTTTTTGACATCGTCGGCAGAAGGGGAGGCATTGCCACCGATCTGAAGGAGGAGGTATGCCGCGATATGACGCATCTACCAGCATGTCTAGACCATGTTTCTCCTACAAAGCCGAGAAAATACCCACTTTAGTTGGTAATTGGTTTTGGACGTGTAGACAAGAGTACGGGCAGCCACAAATCACTGAAATGACATGAGCCTACCGTGTCGCTATCATTTGGTCACAAAACACACCTTTAATCCTCGAGGGAAGACCTGTGGATTCTAACCGACGATGATGGTGTAGTGTATACCCCTTCCTCAGACCCTCACCACAACTTCCGGGGTACTGTACAGTTCCACGTCATCAAAGTTCAGCCACAACTTCCGAATTCATACTCCGCCTCACATACGGCCCCCCGTTATCCTCGACAACCTCAAGACTGCAAATAACACACCATGGTAAGCCTGTCTCTGTCCTCATATCGCACTGGGATGTTCACGATTTTTCTAGGCGGATTCAGCTGTTACAGACCCCGCCCTCGCCGCTGAGCTCAAGAAGAAGAGAACGTTCCGCACGTTCTCCTACCGTGGCGTCGAGCTTGACAAGCTCCTCGACTTGAGCAATGAGGAGGTGCGTGTGGTTATTCCCGAAAAATTGAACTTCCTAATATAATGCCTGTTCCACTAGTTCATTGAAGTGTGTAGCGTGTATCTGGCGTTATCTCGTCACCTAAACAAATCCCCATAGCTCGTTCATGCACGCGCCCGTCGCAAGTTCAATCGTGGCCTCAAGCGCCGTCCAATGGGCCTCATCAAAAAGCTACGCAAAGCCAAGAAGGAAGCTCCCCCGAATGAGAAACCTGCAGTCGTCAAGACTCACCTCCGAGACATGATCATCGTCCCCGAGATGATCGGCAGTGTGGTCGGCATTTACAACGGCAAGGTATTCCTCGATTCGTCGGATCGCTCCGTGTCTCTATGTCCCTTGTAACGCGTGTTGTTATCACAGGTTTTTAACTCTGTCGAAATCAAGCCCGAGATGACGGGTCACTACCTCGCCGAGTTCTCATGTTCATACCGGCCCGTAAAGCACGGCCGTCCTGGTGTATGTTTTTCCGTGTTGGCGTCGTATGTTCTTACCGATGTCACTCTTTAGATCGGTGCCACACACTCATCTCGATTCATTCCTCTCAAGTAGGGGTCTGGTTTTTTACTCCATGTCTATTATGTACCGCACTTGCTACCTCAAAATTGTATGCAACATGCATATGGGTAGAGCACATTCACTTCTCGTGTGCTCCCTCATCCAGTCTGATTTTTGATTCATTCAAAATGAGTACATTTGAATGCACGGGTATAATGAGTATACTGCGAAGATAGTCGTCCGTGTCATACTGATAAGTGAGAAACGTACGGTAAACTACAGATAATGCGAGATCGAAAGAGGATGCAGAAAAGTGGGGAGAGGCAAAAACAAACGAGGGTGACGGGTCAGCCGAATGGAAAGCAGATCGCGGAGTAATGAATGGGAGGAGGCAGGTATATTTGTATAATCATGTACGCTGACGAACCATCGTTGCCTGATAGCCGTTCGGTGGGATCGCCTGTGTAAGTTCGCTGCTGGCTCGCGGAGGCACATACGAAGACGGTCGTGCACCGGGTGAAGGTGCAGTCGCCGACCGCTGTGAGGCAACCCAGTCCATGTCCTGTGGTTGCGGGTGTCGAGGTTGCTGCGATTGAATCATCACGGCTCCCTGTGAGAGCGAGGTCGGGTGTACTGGCGACGGGTATGACATAGGTGCATGGACAAGACCAGGGTGGGAGTGAGGGGACTGCTGGCGACCGTTTCGCAACTGAGGCTCACTGGGAACCGAATTCAGCGTGGGTCGTTCCGGAGGAAGAATTGATCTGGGTGGGTTGGTGGGATTTGGAGAGCCAGGGAATGCTGTTGATGCAAGGGTTCTTCCACCTGCCTTTAGCCGCATGTACGTATCGCATTTCTTCAAGAAGTCCTTGCTAGGAAGCTCCAAAGTGTTCAGGAAGTATTCTTGGTCATGGAGTATGGGGAGAAACTCCTCGGGGACAGTGTAGAACTCATCCTGGTTTTCCAATAAGGAAGTTACCACCCTGATTGCTCCAAAGCTCTCGTCGCGGACCGCATCCCTACCCCGTGAATAGAGAATACTCGGGCAAATGACAGTAGCAAGATTTGGTAGGTCCATCTTGCTTCCGGTCGACTCATCCATATGGGCGAACGAGGCAACCCATTTCAAGAACACAAAGAGCACTTCCATCGTATCGCGGTGGCTCTTGGGAAGCAGGAGTGAGACCATGTGAAGGCAACGGCGGCGATCCGAATCTGTGGGAAGCGCTTTACCAAATGTTGATAAGTCAAGGCAACAGGGTCGTGTAACAGGAACATACTTTGTGATGCAATTAGCAAGCGGTGCAGCTTGTATGTCATCAGGGGCTCAGGAAGTTCACGTAAGAATTTCTTGAGAAGTGCGGCCAACTGAACCGGGTTGTCTTGTGTGAGATCAACGGATAATGGATCGTGATCGATAGCCTCGGTAAGATCCTTGAGGCGCCGGATGTTTCCATTGCGACGAAAAATGCCTTCTACAGACATGTCTGCAAAGAGAAAATCAATCAATCATCCACTCCTGAAGTGAGAATGATACGCACCCATCTGTCGCATGGCAGAAACGACGTCGTCAATGAAACTAGGCACTCTCAAGGTGGCACGCGTGGCTCCATGCAAGGAATCCGAGCCCTCCCGCTCAACTAGTAGTTCTAGCGGAACACCGAAAACACCTGAACAAGGCAGTCAGCGATCATTCGGCGTCAAGTAAGGATGAGCGTACCCTTTTTCTTGACGTTCTTCTTGTCGCCTGCTTTGAATAACTTGTTCCAAAAACCGGCCTTCTTTGTCTCTACGAGTTCCAAAAGCTCATCCAGATCGATCTGGTCCCTGAGAGGAGATCGTTGCAAGGCAAGGAGAGCACAATGTTTGACAATCGCAAGCTCAAGAGCACTGAGTTCGGCGATGTGGGGTATTGTGGTTTGGCGCGGCAATGAGCGTTGCTGCTCGCGAGCTTGAGCTACCTCCATTAGTTGCGGTATATCGGCGAGTGTGATACCGTCATCTGGGACATGAAGAGGTGCTTCCTCGAGACCGCCTGCGGGAGAGTTCGGTGCAGACTCATCCACAATCTTTACCTCGGTGTTATTGCGAATTAAAGGGGGTCGTCCAGAGTGTCCCTGGACATTGGTGTCTAAGGTACCTGGGGATCGCAGCTGTGCGCGAGATGGTGGGAGTGACGGACTTGATCCGGGCTGAGAAGGCTGTCGACCTGGTATAAGGTTACCAGGAGTAGGTCCTCGCTGAGGCTGTGGTGACTTAATATCTTGTTGCGAACGTTGGACGTTGAGAGGTTCCGAAGGATGGACTGTCCTGCCAGCAGGACTCTCCACGATAGTTGATCTCCTGGGTAATCGTGCTGTGGCAGATAGTTTTCGGTCCAGGTGGACGGATTTCATCCGCATGATGTCACCAGAATTACGATACGGATCTTGATCTCCGCCCTTGGAGTTGGGAGCAGTTGAACTGGCTAATTCGTAGTAGTTCAGCGAGGAGATTTAGTTCAAAAGGTCCCATTAAACATACCTGGCGAGAGTGGAACGACACCTTGTTGTTTGAGAACAAGGTACAGGCGACGAAGAGCGATATTGAGTAGGAACGCGTACTGTTCCAGACGAGATACGGCTTGGAACCCGCCCCGGCAACTAACATAGGCGTGGTCGGTGCAGAGTATCACAGATGGTACGTCGCCAAAGGATGGTACCTCCTTGACAGACTCAGCATCGTACATAAATATGCTGACATTGGCAGGGGGCCTGCGCGTAGTCGGTGGCTTCGCTGGGTCCTTGTCAACTTTATCCTTTTCCTTTTCCTTGTCCTCCGCAGCTTTCGGTGGCGCAGGGTCCCTTGGCAGTAGAGCTGCAGCAGCTTTTCCGCAGTTGCTACATTGCAAACAGTGCGAGTGCCACCGCTGATACGTTCCCAGTCGAACACAATCCTCCTCAACTGCCTGAGTGCACTTTACGCACCGATCAGATGGTGGATTGTTAACAGAGAGTTTTGAGGGTGAAGTGGCCGAGAATGGAGACTCCCCGGCTAGCTCAGGAGCCAGGCTCCTAAATCCATATGTGACTCCTTGGGTGCCTAGATTGGCACCGCTGGTTTGTCCCACCACTTCACCACTGCCGTTTTTGATGATCCGACGCGCCGCTGGATCCCCACCCTGCACGGCAAGGAGATGTAGCTTATCCAGGAAAGAAGGCATCGCTTCCCTGACACTCTGCTCCCTCTCTAGTTTCAGTGCGCCCGTCAATGCGATGCGGATGAGGATCTTGAGGTAATGAGCTATCCCTGTCACGAGGGCCAATAGTTCCTGTGTCATGCCTATCCGACGCGAACCTGTTTCTTGCGTGCGGGACAGCAACGTGAAGAGATCGACGGTTTTTCGACAAAGCATGCGGGCTTCCCGGACATGAGACATCCCTGAAATGTGACGTAAGAAACATGGCTAGTGACATGAAGCCGAAACAGACCCTTGAGGCTAAGCCGTGTGCAATGGTACTCGAGATCGTCAATAGTACCAAAAAGGACCTCCACATGAAGAATAAATTTCTCCGCCATCCTGATGGCATCAAGATATTGCCCATTGCTGACCTGCCGCAGCATATCCGATATGCACGCAGCACTGGATTCCTCGAAAGCCGAAAGGACGCTGAGAAAGCAAGATTACTACCTTGTAAATAAGGGTCGAGATCACTCACGTCCAGATTCGGTATACCAGCTGCTCCATCCTCACCTGCTTTTCTTTGAGGGAGATGGGTGTTTCGCGCTTTTCCTCCTCGATATACGAAGGCTCGAGCTCCGATCCATCACTTATAGAACCGGATGACCTCCGCGAGACGACTTTGACGTTCCAGAACTAGATGGTTGGATGAATGACCGATCAGGTTGAAATGCATAGGGCATACCTTGTTGATCATGTAGCACTCTGGGTGCCAGCACTCGTTCCTCATGTTTCGATTGATCTCGACAAATTGTTTCAGGATCGCACTACTGCAACCCGCGCATTTTGTGGCAAAACGGGTTGAGTAATGAAAGTGGCAGTACACATCGCCATCATGTTCGTAATAAGAGTCCTGAGGGCCGAAAAGGGTGGGACATAAGGAACAAGTAAAGTGTTCCACGTGGTACTTTTTGTCTGTGTCTCGTGCTGAGCGGAAAAACGAAGAATGGAGAGAGAGGGACTGACTGCAGGCGGTGATGTAGCTCCCACGCAAAGCAAGGCCACACTTGGCGCAGATGAGGTTCAGACGACGGAAGTAGTCCCTTTCGCAGAGAGGTTGCTGCTTGCTATCTGGGCCATCTATGGGAAAGAACTTTGCGGCGACGACATCGCCACAGTCCTGATGGGTGATTCAATATTGAGAACGAGAATCTAAAGGAGAGCACACACGAGACACTTGAAACAGCTGAGGTGGAAGACGGTGCCGAGCGCACGGACGAATGCACCCTGCATCGGAAGGCCACATGCTGAGCATGGTCTGCGGGAGAACGGAGTCAGTGACTGATGTGACTGATGGAATGATGTAAGCGGACTGACGAGGAGGATAGGGTGGAGGTTGCTGAGGAAGTCGAGGTCAGGGGGCCGCCCTTGTTGGGGGAGCTGGAACCGGAAGAGTTGGTGTGGGCAGAGGCGTCGGAGGTAGCGCTGTTGCGTCGTGTCCGATCGGGGGGATAGTCGGAGGTGGGAGTGCGGGTGGAATGATGGGAGGGGCTGCTCGGTGTGGTGGGACGACTGGCGACGAGGAAGGCGGGGGAGGGTGCGGGTAGGGAGGCAGGGAGGGCGAGGTGGTCGTACCTGGTGGAGGGGGTGTGGCTGAGGTCGTCGCTGTGGGCATGATTGAAAGGATCCTGCTTGGTGGGGAGGTTATGTCGGGGGAGGTCGTGTGTGGAGGCGACGGCGGAGGCTCTGGTCGGGAAATGGGGGCGATCGGGGAGACGGGCGGGGCTGAGCGGGGGTGCGGAGACGGGTGCAGGGGGGGAGAGGGAGAGGTGGTCGTCGCGGAGACGGGCAGCGTCTGCATCAAACGCCATAAGAAAACACCCAGTGTGCAACGAGGTCCAAGTCCTCCCAAGCACACGTCACAACCGTCACATCTCCCGTCACACAATCACTCTCCGTACATTTCAAACCCCGACACATCTCCGACGGCACCTCGGCATCCCCCTCGCCGAACGTGTGCGTCGTCCACATCCCGAGCGTGCTATATAACCCACCATCGATCGCAGTGACATGCATCCCCCGCCATGCACCCGTACCGCCACCTCTTTCTCCACCGCGCACCCTCCCGCTTCCTCTGGTTCCTCATCGGCGCCGGCGTCGCTACCTGCTGGCACCACTCTGCCGTCATGCGCGACCACCGTGCCCAGTACTTTCCCTGTGTGATGCAACACCGTCGCGCGCAAGAGTCCCCCAGCGACACCCCTCCCCAGGACCCTGCTCCCTGGAAATCCACCTGGGGCCCGGACCGGAACGCGACCGGATGGCACCAGCAACGCGACTGGGAGCAAGACAGGGAGCGATTGAGGCAGCTCCAGAAACGTGCCGGAGAAACGGTCCGTGCTCCTCTCTCCATGCCAGCACCCGCTCAGACCGAACGCATCCAGGTCGTTGATCTCTCCGAGTCCACACTCGATTCCATAGTCACCGCTGCAGAGTCCCTGAAGGCTGTACGTACCCATCTCCTCCGTCCCATCTCCTCAAGTTGATTCACGACACAGAAACTCGCCGAACTTCGCGTCGAGCGTGAGCGTCTTGAGGCCGAAAAAAAAGTCCACCCGGCTGCATAAACACTTGTATTGCTCCGATCATCCGTAAACAATCACCCCTCACATCCAATAATTGGATCCTATCTCTGTAGCTATTTATCACTTGTTACATCCGGTCTTGTCAGTACAGTCCTCCACGCCTGCACACGACTCGCATTGTCGTACACGTCACATTATCATTATCATCCGGATTCATGATATAGACCTCGCATTTCATTGAAATCTCCCGAGGACCCTTAAACCAGCGCTTCATCCTCCGGTTGCGTGGAGCGAACGTAATCTGGCCTCTGCGGATCCAATTTCCCTTGCTCCTCCGCTGCAGATTGACAAATTATGAACACTTGCCCAAAAGACGTACAAATCAGATCAACTCACGCGTCGCATGCCAGAAATAGATGATAAGACCGACGATAACGACAGCAAATGCGGGGAAATAGAGCCAGAACGGGGAATAATGCTGCACCATTCCTCAGGGACCGAATACCGAGCCAAGACAGAGAGACTTACAAATAGGAACAAACCTGTGCGTCGACAGTCAACAGCGGACTCTATAAGGTCATGGGGCACGACACACCAAATAAGAGACCATAGAAATCACTCGTGAGGAGGCTGATGTTGTAAAATGCCGACGAAGCGGAGCGGTACAACAGAGGGGCGGTCGTATATAGGATGAACATGGCTAGGGGAGCCAAATCAATGGATCACCCTTGACCAGCGGAATGCTTACCGGCGGTATATGCAAGCAAGAATCCAACTAGAAATGGAACGTCTAAGTGATGTACCGCAGTCCGGTGGGTAGATTCGGGCTTACTGGTCGCACCGTTCCATGAAGCTTGCGTCATAGGGTAGTGTTCCAGTGCAGATGCTTGAATTCCATTGACCAACGTTCCCCACATACCCAGCTGCCCAACGACCTGTAATTGAAAAGTTGAGTTCGATTGAACACCACGAGCAATCGTCAACTTTACCTCGTAAAGTGGTCGCCTTCTAACGAAAAACTCCTCGGTTGCATTGGCTGAGAAGGGACGGTGTCCAGCAACCTATTGCCTGATGAGGACTACAAGACTCACTGAAACCGTACAAAGTCGCGCCGACGATCATGAAGGCATCACCCTTGCCTTTGCTCAAGGCAGGGTAGTTCTTGTCCGTGAGCATGTCAGATGCAACGAGCATCCCAAGTCCACCAATGCACACCAGGACACCCTACCAACGTCGATAATTGTCATCAATAGCACGGATGTAAGAAAACTATGCCACCGACCAGCACTTGTGTCCAGTGGTATTTGGTGCGCATGTACACCCAACAAAAGAACAAACATACGGGTATCGCCCAACTGGAAAAAGAAAGTCAATTCTTGTAGGATAAGTATCGGTCAGACCTACGCGTCCAGTAGCATGCATGACAACAAGTCAGTATAGTTGTATGCCTGGGTGGCCTGTGAGTACTAGTGTGCTCTCTCATTGTTTTGGTTTGTCATACTTTTACGACAAGGAAGTTCCCCTCCACGTCACAACATGCAAGGATGAAATCTGCAGGTATTATCAGACCAAGAAAGCAAATTAATTAGTGCGCCTACATTTCCATCCGTCACGCAAGACCATCTGTCCCCACCCTCGCAAGCCGTCTGTCAATGCACAAATTTATAAGTCACCCCGACCGGTATACTCAAAACCCCGCACATTTGTATATGGTGTACGGAGTGTAGATCACGAACAACGAGAAATACCTAATTGACCGAGTTGAATGCCGTGACCCAGAGAAAAAGACAAGATACCCACAAAAACCATGTCTGTGTGGTGGGTAGGGACCAGTTCCTGCTTACGAGTTCGGTCGTCGTGACGTTTGTCACCGTTATGCAGAGCGATACCACCTGTCCAGCGACGAACGAGAAGATGAAACGTTTTGTCCAGAGACTCTTCCAGCGGGCCCAGACGCTATGCGCCAAGGCACCGAAGGATGAATAGTCGATCGGCGGCCTGACGAGCTCCCGCGATTCCTCGACAGGCGGGGACGGAATAGAGTACGCAGTATCGTCGGCGTAATCTCGTTTGCTGTCCATGGATCGCTGGGACGTGAATGCAATCATGATCCGCGCGGTGGGTTTTTCTTATCAGACGGGGGCGAACGCCGGCACCGTAACTGATGGGAATGCCGGGGCTTTACGAAGACAGAGTAAACCAAAAACTCGCACAGCGACAAGGGAAATGTGGTGTTAAACTTCTGCCATCGGGAAATGTGTGCATGCCGCCGCCGCATGCGTTATTATTCAGGGACAGGGCAGGGAAAGCTACATAGAGGCAAGGCAGGTGCCTGGATACCATATTATTAACTCCTCTTCGGACCCATCCAAGCAAATAGTTGCTACTTAGGAAAAGCGCTCGCATTAAGCCAAGGTCTGGAGTATAGTATACTAAGTTCTCTCCTGGAAGAATCGCTACGGAGGCGGGAAGCCCTTGTTAGCTCATTCATCACGTCGACAAGTCAAAGGACCTTACTTTGAGATGCTTCAGCTGCCATGTACACGTGAGGACCAACACCACGATCTGCAGCAAGCTGTACCACACTGCCTTTGAGTTGGTCGCCTCACTCAAATCGCGGAAGTCTGCTTCTCTCTCTCGCTGGTACTGCTGTTCACGACGGATGTCCTCCAGCTTTTGATTCAGGTCGCGGACCTTGCCTGCCAGTTCTGAGACATGACTACGGTCGCGTTCGGCGTCCGGCTTCGTGCTGCCCACGACGACATCCAGGTAGAGTTTAATGTGTGTGGTCGACCACCACGCCGTGTAATTCGTGGACAGACATATTTGGTGATCACCAGACTCATGGGAGGTGAAGGTGAAGCGACTGTCGGGTGGTCCGCGAGTTTGAACGACAGAATGACCAGTCTCCATCTCCTGTAGACAGTGATGATGAGCACGAATGCCTGACGGATCCATCATGCCACGTACCTCCACCTCAACGACAACGCCAAGGTCTGGTTCTAGCACGTAGTCTTGTGTCTTTTCCTGCCACTCTAATGCTCGGTAATGTCCTGGAAAATGGTAGTCAGCCGGCACACCCTCGCAGGTAGTGGTTGGAATACATGCCCTCGACAACAGTGTCAGAAGGAAGCTCTTCGATAAAACACCGCTTCTCGTTAGCATCGAGGTAGAAATGAAGGGCGTTTACAATCGTCGAAAAGTGTAATAATGGCAATAAGAAAGTTGCACAGCGGAATGGGAACATCCTGCAACGCGCCGAACAGATGAACGAGACAATTCTATAGCAGAGGTAATGTATTCGGTCACGTGGTCAGCGGTGGTGAACTGACAAGGCCTCGCGTTCATATCTTTTCTGTATCGACGACATGGCACCGCGGGTACAACCTTCCATCATCAAGAACAAAGTCAAAAGGCAAGAAGTTGCCGCTAAGCACAAGAAAGCAAAAAACCAACAAAAGCTCCAAAAACGACTGGCTCGAGCCAAGGAAGAGGCCAGCGATCCTGCTGCTAAGAAAGTTGGTACAATCGTGTCCGACCTGACAAACTTGTTTATCGTTCAATTCTACGACAGAAAAGACTAGCGGAGAACGTTCCCCGTACACTCGACAACTCTCGCGAGAATGACCTCGCAATACTACCGTCATCGAAAAGACCTGATGACATATCCTCCATACAACTCGACGAATTGAACAGTGACATCGCCTCGGACCCATTTTCGCGTTACTTCAACTTTGAGGATGATCCGACTGTGCCACCCAAAGTACTCATCACGACCTCACCAAAAGCCTCAAAGCCAACGTATGACTTTTGCGATGAACTGGTTGGCGTCTTTCCTGGGGCAGAGTACATTCGCAGGAAGAAGGGCAAGGGATTCGAGATCGGCCGCATAGCTGGGTGGGCAGCTGGGCGAGGGTACAAACACTTACTTATTGTGAATGAGGACATGAAGAAGCCGAGTGTGTGTCATCCTGTGTGTGCGTCCCATATCCTCTGACGATCAGCTAGATGCCATCACACTCGTCTACCTCCCGAACGGACCTGTCGCCTATTTCAAGCTCACGTCAATAGAACTCACGAAGCAAATATATGTAGGTTTTTTCTAGACAACCTTTGTGAAGGGCTGACTCCTACAAGGGGCACGCACGAGCAACACCACATGATCCCGAGCTTATCTTGAACAACTTTTCCACTAGCCTTGGACATGCCATTGGACGAATGTTTCAAACGCTGTTCCCTCCTCTCCCTGAGTTCCAGGGTCGCCAGGTGGTAACCCTGCATAATCAGCGTGATTTCTTGTTCTTCCGAAGACACAGGTGAGCCACATTGAACTGTACAACGCGTTAATCTGACGGTCAATCCGAGATACGCGTTCCGATCTTCGGAGAAGGTCGCTCTGCAGGAGATAGGTCCCCGCTTTACGCTAAAGCTGAGATGGGTAAAGAAGGGGTTACCAGCTGTCCAGAACTTTGGATCTGCCCCGCCACCTCTGGAGATTTCGGTGGGTACCGAGGAGGCCGAAGAACCTGTCCATGAGGCACCGCTGGAAGGTGCTAGAGATGACGGCGAAACAAAACTAGATGCACCGTCCATCCGAAATCCGCCGAAGGACAATGATTTTCTATGGCAATGGAAGGTTTGTGATCTGCATTGCATCCGGACCAGCACTGATGCTTGCCGTTAAGCCCGAGTTGGAAACTACGAGGCGGACATTCTTCCTGTGATTTATTGTGCCATCCAGTTTGTGGACGTGGCGACATCGCTCGTCAACCGATTAAAAGTGTTGTAGCTTTATGTAGTCACTTCCCGCTGAATTCAACGGCCAATAGTCAGTTGGGAATACGGTTCCAGCGTGGCGTGAGACACAACACATTCTGCTTTACCGTCTTGA
>QFEL01004028.1:2629-17579 GCA_003316195.1 Neoboletus brunneissimus
GATGAGTGGGTATGACGCGAGGATGAAGACATTGTCGAAGATGATTGAGAGGGGTTTGTTGCAGTTCAACCTAATAGGGGTGGCTGTAGACCTGAGAGGGGCTAAAGCCTGTTGGTCACAGTGACGGGGGATCTAGGAGTTGGAAGGCGCAGGGGGTAGTGGAGGTCTAAAGCCTGTGATTACATCGACTCAAGTCAAGGGCTATATTGTCGAGATTCAAAGGGGTTTCAAGGTATGCCACTTGTCTGGCCGGTCCAGTGACTGGCAAGAGGTTGCACACAGGGTTGAGACTTTAGCAGGTAGATTCAGGTAAGCTAAGCTACCATACCACGATGCCAATATGGTGTTTAAGTACCCTGCCTAAGAGGACATGGACCAAGGTAGGAATAGGAAGTAGACAAGGGGAAGTGATGTCCTGGGAAGAGAGGAACTAAGTATGGGTGCGCAGCAATGCCTGTCATGGGGTACAGGGTAATCTGAGTAAGTAGAGATGTCATGGGGGGTCCAGGACATAGGCAAATGTAGTGGGGCATTCCGAGTGGGGCAGAAACAGCTCGGGTGAACAGATAGATTCCAAGAAATTGCAAGTGCGGAGTGTGGGAAAGCTGAACATCAGCATGGGAAAGCCGAACATCAGCGCGGGAAAGTTGAGCATTGGAAGGTATAAGGTGTAATAGCCCATTGTGGATTAAATAGAGGAAGATGGGACTCATCAGAGTGAAGAAAACAAGGGAAATAAGGTAGGAATGGCCAAGTGATGGCACTTGCTTCAAAGGTCACATGAAGGGGGAAAGGTAAGATGTTCGGCAGAAAAGATAGGGGGTTTGGCAGGTTCGGCGGGGTGGAATAGAGCTTGTCTAAGTGAGAGGATTGAAGGGAGAGGAGTAGGAGTAGCCAGGCAACAGTGCTCACTTCAGGAATGGCATGGAGGGGGAGAGACCAGGATGTTCAGCAGAAAAGATAGGGGGTTCAGCAGGTTTGGCAGAGGAAAAAGAGGGGTTTGGGTGAGTTGTAACACATTGATTCTTAATCACCTTTCGGTTGGGTGGACAATCTACAATCTCATAGACTTTCTGGTTTTTGAGGATCTGTAGCTCATCCTCACAAGCTTTGTGCCATAAGGTCTGCTCAGCTGGAGGGGGCTTGAGAATGTTCTGGTAGGTCCAATCTCTATAGTTGATGTTGGCAGCATCGAATGGAACTGCCCAAGCACACAAGTACTTAAGCAATTCTTCTCCCCCTTCCCTGGTTATCTGATCAACATCATCTTCAGATGAAGTCAGAAATGGGGGGTTATTGGAGGGTTGAAATGCACCAGGGACTTCTGGCATCTTGGGTTCTGAAGAGGGCATTTTTGATGATTCGCCAATCATATCCTTTCATTGGGATATCCTATCAATGTCTTTGACCTGTTTCACAGGGTCCCTTTTATCACCATAGACATTACTGGATCTGGTAGATGGGCAATAAAGTCGCTCCAACTTTCTAGGTAATGCAGGGGGTGCTGCAGGTGAACAAGATGCCCTTGAAGGAGTCTGGGGTGCCTGTGGAGGTGGCACAGCAGGTGCTGGCTCTTCCTCATTGTCTGCAGGGAGCTCTGGACTTGGAGCTTTGCGATCAAGAGCTCTTTCATGGGTGTGGGGCGCTCCAGTGTCTGAGTCATTGGAGTAATCCTCCAGTTCTGAGTGCCTATCCATATCATGGTGAGGCAGAGGATTGCGAGGGGCGTGACTAATCGGCCTATAAGGCTTAGCCCCTGGGCAGTGAGGAAATAGGTGCTCATCAAATATCACATGAGCGCTCACAAACAAAGCATTGTTTGGGCACATAAATAGCCAATTGGAGCCTGATCCATTAGCTACTCCTAAATAGATCATTAGCTGCGATTTAGGCTGCAGCTTGCCTGTACAAATCTCGTTGGGAAGATGCACGTAGGCACCACATCCAAATACCCTAAGATGCGAGATGGATGGCTGTTCCCCTGAGACAAGCTCAAAAGGGGTCTTCCAGTTCATACAGGCCAGAGGTGTATGGTTGTACACATGGACTGTGTTATGGTTCGACCTGGGATGGGCGACCATAGACCCGAAGGTAGCTGCTCAAGTCGAAGACACGAAGGGAGGAAGAGCGAAGAGTGCCTATGGGCTGGGCGCAGGTGAGGGCGAGGATCGAAGGTCCGAGGCCCTAGTCGACTCAGGTCTAAAGCCTTGTTGTCAAGGACGAAAGGATGCGAAAGGCTTAGCCGGTCCAGTGACAGGCGAAAGCAAGTCGCGCAAAGGTGAGCTTGTTAGAAGTATATTCAGGAAGCTAAGCTGGAGTACAGGGAGAGTAGCTAGCGGTTTAAATAGTGTACCCTACTGCGCACAGACTGAGTCAGAAATGGTAGGTACAGGGTGAGGGGGAGTAGGTGCACATGGTGTCCGAGTGGGGGTACTACAGCAAGGGCACGGAACAGGGGGGATGGAGGCAATTGTTACAATTCATTCACATTGCTGCTCTTTTTCTTCACATCGCTACTTTTTTTCCTCCACTTTATGATACATGCTTCCTAACCATGCCTTCTCCTTCACCTTACCGTGACTCATTTTACCGTGACTCATCTTACCGTGACTCGTCACCGATCTCTGTTGGTGCCTGTTCATCTTACAACCCTAAAACCACATAGCCTCGCCCAGGTTCTCTTTCGAACCCTTCACCTCTGCCCTGGGCAGTGTCTCCTTCATTTCCGCCTCTCATCTCCGAGTATTGGCTCTGTTTCCCTCCACTCCGTGCCCTTGCTGTAGTACCCCCGCTCGGACACTCTGCGCACTCACCCCCTTCGCCCTACACCTGCCATTTCTGCTTCGGTCCATGCACCATAGGGTACATTACTTAAACCGCTAGCTAGTCCCCTTGTACCCTAGCTTAGCTTCCCAAAATCTACCTTTAAACAAGCTCACCTTTGTACGATCCATCTTTGCCTGTCACTGGACCGGCCGAGACTCTCGTATTCTTCATACTCGACAACAAGGCATTAGACCTGAGTCGACTTAGGCCTAGGACCTTAGATCCTTGCCTTCGCCTGCGTCTCCCCAGTCCCACCTTGGTATTACCCTGCACCCTCAGCTTGAGCTATCATCTTCGGGTCTACGGTCGCCCTTCCCAGGTCAAACTGTAACAGCAATACTCGGAGATGAAAGGCGGAGATGAAAGGGGCGCTGCCCAGGGCGGAAGGGAAGGGTTCGAAAGAGAACCTGGGCGAGGCTATGTGGTTTAGGGTTTAAGATGAACAGGCACCGATAGAGACCGGTGATGAGTCATGGTAAGATGAGTCAAAGGGAGAGGCATGGGCGAGAGGGAAGTAGCGTAGAGTTAAGGAAAAAGAGTAGTCATACGAGTGAATTGTAACAGACTGCATGATCAACAGCAAACTCCCTGTTACAACTCGCTTAGCCCCTATCCCTTTTTCAGTTCAGCCCCTGTCTCACACCTGTGAGAACCGCCCGTACACTTGTACCTCGCCCCTCGTCTTCGTTCCTCCTGGCTTTAGGAGACCATCACCGTTCCTAACGTGACTCCTTCGCTTGGTCTAACAACCAGACATCACTCGGACTCTTCGTCTTCCACCCTCACCCCACTCCGAGTTACCTCCTCCACCCTACCCTCCGCCGTAGGCCCGTTCCCATGTTTATCCAGGAACACCCTACTTCCCCGTCACCTTGGACCTTCACCGGTCACATCTGGGGATCTTCCCCATCACTGTCATTTGTCCTCGCATCTGCCCAGGATCTTCCCCTGGTTCCCTCGTACGCTTTCTCCTCGTTCTTATTCACCTTACTACTCTTCATTTACCTTACCAACGGTGCTATCGGCACACCCTTACCCTAGTCATGCATCCTACCAACGTCATGCTGTAGTTTCCCCTTCACCCCGCTTACGCGGCCCCCGCCCTCGCTTATTTCACATCTGGCACTTTAGCTTGCGCGTCCTTTTGACGACCTTGCCCTTTGCCCACACCCTCGGCCCACATTCAGGCTCCTCTTCATTTGTACACTTATATACCGGACACCTTAGCATATCTATTCCCTATCTTTGTCTTACCTGGTACCTTGTACCTGGTCCCTTGTACTTGGTACTTGCCTTGTACCTATGGGCTTCCCCTAGCATCATAGCCCCTGTATCTTGCACCTCGTCCAATGCCCATTTCTTCGATGATCTTCTACCGTTGTCTGGCGCCCCCGTCAGGACTCCCTCGATTAGAAGATCCTACCAGGTCTACGTTGCCAGCTACCCGGTTGGAACGTAACACTCCCAATAGGAATTAGGGAGGCAAGCGTGAAGTCGCATCACCTGAGCCTTATCCATAATAGTGCGAATAAATCACTCAGCTCTGCCGTTTTGTTGATGCACATGAGGTGCAGACTGGAGAACTTTAATGCCATGGTCGGCCATGTATTCTTTGAAAGCTTTAGAGGTGAATTCCCCACCAGCATCTGAGCAGAAGCCCTTGATTGTGGTGTTATACTGGGTTTTCACCATGGCCATAAACTGTTTAAAGGCGCGTAACACCTGATCCTTAGTTTTGATATATTGGATCCACCCATGTGAAGTATAGTCATCATAGAAGATGATCATGTACTTGTACTTATGATATGATTTGATCTCAAATGACTTAAGATCTGAATGAATCAACTCAAAGGATACACTTGTGCATCGCTCGCTATGAGGAAATGACTGATTGGGTTGTTTGCCAAGTTTGCAACCAGGACAAATAGGTGCTTTTGACGGAATTAGGATTTCTGGAAAGTCTTTGACATGCTTCCTCACAGCTTTGATAACATTGCGCGAGGAATGACCAAGTCATCGATGGACGAGCTCAAAGTCGAGCATGTTGATAGTTTCTGCATTTTGATGTTGCTGATGCAGAACAGCAGGAGCACATACCCAATACATAGTATTGGTTCCATGAGAATGGAATGACAGAACCACTCTATGTTGCTTGTGGTGATAGAAATCAATATGCCCAGGCGAGTTTCACATACTGAGCTCAGAATCATGCAGAAGCATACTCATAGAGATAAGGTTGATCTTACAATCTGGCATGTAGATAACTGGCGATAGTCGCATGATGGTACCTTCCCAGTTGATTAAAACAGAGCCCATTCCTAAGATAGGAGCTACACTGTTTGCAGTGTTGAAATATTGTGGCTTGTCGAAGGGTTTGTACTCGACGAAGTCCCCAAGATGTGATGAAAAGTGTGATGAAGCACCTGAATCTAGAAGCCATAAATCATGATAGTGATCCCTAACGACTTTCTTGCCTTTACCGGTGTGCTTAGTACAGTTGTCACACATAGTGTATGGTTCAGGCAGTGTAATAGATGTATTGTCATTACTATCTACTACAGGGAGCGAGCTACATGAAATTAATGAATGCACATGCTGTGGGGCAAACATTCGTGAGTCAGCTGTATAGAAGACAGTGGGCGAGAAATTGCACCAGGGATCCTCTTCCTCGGATTCAACTGGCGGCTCATCATAGAACTGTGCCAGGAACCGATCTTCCTCCTGATCGGACCACCCTTGGGAGACTTTGTCAGCATTAGCCAACGTGTCATCAACCTCAGCGATCATGGCAGACATTTCAATGTCCGTGGAGGTAGGAAGCTCCTCTATCCTGGGGAAGAGTGGGTGTACGGGGGTGAAGGAGGTTTCACACACCTCGAGGCAGCGGTTGGCGACCTTATCCACATTGTGGATGGTCTGAATTGTTGGCGTCTCACTGATGCAGTAAAGAAGGAAGATGGCATTCGATGCATGTGGGAATGCAGGAGGACCATAGTGAGCAGCAGTGGGGTGGTGAGAGAGGACATGAGGGTTGACAGTGGGAGAGGGGAGCGTGTTACAACTTGTCCTAGCCCCTATCCTTTTTCGGTCTAACCCCTGTCTCACACCTGTGAGAACCGTCTGTACACCTGTACCTCGCCCCTCGTCCTTGTCCCTCCTCGCCTAGGGAGGCCGTCATTGTTCTTAACGTGACCCCTTTGCTTGGTCTAACGACTAGACATCACTCGGACTCTTCGTCATCCGCCCTCGTCCCTACTCCGAGTTACCTCCTCTGTCCTACTCTCCACCCTAGACCCATTCCCGTGCATACCCAGGAACGCCCTACCTCCCCATCACCTTGGACCTTCACCGGTCACATCTGGGGATCTTCCCCATCACCGTCATTTGTCCTTGTATCTGCCCAGGATCTCCCCCTGGCGCCCTCATACGCTTTCTCTTCGTTCTTATTCACCTTGACGTTCTTCATTTACCTTACCATTGGTGCCATCGGCACACCCTTTGCCCTAGTCATGCATCCACCGACGTCATGCTGTAGTATTCCCCTTCACCCCCACTTATGCGGCCCTTACTTTGGACATTTCACACTTGTCACCTAGGCTTGCGCGTCCTTCTGACGTCCTCGCCCTCCGCCCATGCCCTTGGCCCACATTTGGGCTCCTCTTCATTCGTTACCCTTATATACAGGACGATCCTAGCTAGTAGTACCCTAGCTTCAGCTTACCGGTTCCTTCTCCGGACTTGTACCGGTTCTTCCCCTGGACTTGTACCTAGTCCCTACCGGCTATACCCTTGTATTCGCGTACCCTGCCTATGCAACACCCTTGATCGCCTTCTTTCGTTGTCTGGCGCCCCCGTCAGGACATCCTCGATAAGAAGTCGCTTACCGGTCTACGTCTCGGGCCTACCCAGGTTCGAACATAACAGAGCGTGGGCGACAGCAAAGAAGAGCTTGAATTAAAAAACGTGGAGGAGGGGGCAGTGAAGGCAAATGAGGCAGTAGCCTCAGGTGCATTGGTGTGTGCACCTTGCTTCACCTTCTTCTGCTTCTCCTCCCCTTGCTTCAAGCAATTGCTGCACTTGTGTTGTGGCTTGTTCTCCCCCTGGCTGGACTGGCCTGACGCCTGTCCCTGGCTTTGCTGCTGCTGGAATTTGGGGTCGCCTCCTTTCTGCTTGATGGCGGAGTTCTTGTTGGCCTATTGAGGGCCAGAGGGTGCACCTTTGATAGGGCGCGTGGCGATGTTCTTGAGCCAGGCTGCAGTGACCTGTTTCTCATAGTCAGTGAGGATGGTGACCTTAATGGTCGAAGAGGAGGTGGCTTTAGATGAAGTAGCTGCCATTGAGGAGGCAGCAATGGAGGCAGTATTGGCCGTGTGCATGACATGGTCAGCGTACTTTGGAATCTTGGTGAGGATGATCATCTCCAAGATTTTTGGAGGAATGGAGTAGTCCAGCTCGTGGAGCCAGGCGAAGTGGCCATTGAGCTTGGCAAAAGTGGGAGCAAGATGAGACATTTCAGGGATGATAAGTGCATTGAGCACTTTGAACTCTATGAAGGTGGCGGTGGAGGTAGTGACATCGTATTTGTCCTTGAGATCTGTTACAATTCATTCATGCGACTACTCTTTTCCTTTACTCTATGATACACTCTTCTCCCTCATGCCTTCTCTTTCAACTCGTTCTACTGTGACTCATCTTACCGTGACTTGTCACTAACTTCTATCGGTGCCTATTCATCTTAAACTCTAAATCCACACAGCCTTGCCCAGGTTCTCTTTCGAACCCTTCCCCTCCACCCTGGGCAGTGCCTCCTTCATCTCTGCCTTTCATCTCCGAGTATTGCCTCCATCCCCCTCCGTTCCGTGCCCTTGCTGTAGTACCCCCGCTCGGACACCATGTGCACCTACTCCCCTTCGCCCTGTACCTACCATTTCTGACTCGGTCTGTGCGCAGTAGGGTACACTACTTAAACCACTAGCTAGCCTCCTGTACTCTAGCTTAGCTTCCCGAATACACTCATAACAAGCTCACCCTTGTGCGATTCGCTTTCGCCTGTCACTGGACCGGCTAAGCCCTTCGCGTCCTTTGTACTCGACAACAAGACCTTAGACCTGAGTCGACTTGGGCTTCAGACTCTCGATCCTCGCCCTCACCTGCATCTCCGCCCATAGGCAACCCCTCGCTCTCCTACACCCCCGACTCGAGCTATCACCTTCGGGTCTACGGTTGCCCACCCCTGGTCGAACCGTAACAAGATCTGCCCAAAAGGACTTGGCAGTCTGCTTAGGATCAAAAGAGGGAAGCAGATGCTTCTCGATGCGGAGATGTATGGCGCCGATCACTTGGTCATCTTTGTCCCCCCATTTGTTGATAGCGTCTTGCTTGGGCTTGGTGATGTTCGAATTGTCCACGGGCTGTGGGCAGCTGTGGATCATGATGGGGCGCCAGAGGCTCTGGAATTGCAGATACATCTGCATTGCCTTGGCCCAGGTGTGATAGTTCATGCCATTGAGCATGGGGACAGAAGTGAAAGCATTGGTGTTGCCAGACATATTGATGTATGGGGATGAGAACTGTAGACAACATCGTCAGTAACCTTAACTGAACCTTAGAAAAAAACAGAAGGGAGAAGTACAAGACTTGCTCAATGAACTGAAGTCTAGCCAAAAAATGGCATAGTCTCCCCCTACAACAGAGATCTAAACTCGTAGTTTGGGTGACAAAGTTGCACCAAAACTAATGATACTAATAGCGAACAAGTCACACTGAAAGTACTGCTGCCAGGCATATTATCGCACTCAGCACGAGGGAACAACTGAGGAGTGGGGTGAACGGGTCACACACCATACAAACAGGAACATTCAGAATAATCAGGGAGCTGTTGGCCACTGGCTTTTGCCAGATCGCCACTTGGGGCTCATAACCTGTCGAGAGGATTGAGTGGCCTTGTATAATGGGATGCAGTGCAGTGAACACTGTACTGAGGGAGAAAGGGCCCTACGGCTACATACCTGGGGTTGGGACTGATGGTTGTGGTTCGTGTTCAAGAAGAATTGAAACTCCTATTGTAACTCAGTCACAACTTGCGAACTAAGTAGTCGAAGGTACATGCTTATGTAATACTACTAAATACTAGTGTAACTATGCTATACTTCAATACTCTGCCCTCCTCTGTTCCTCCTCCGCCCTCTGCTCCTTGACATGATGCCGCTGCTCAGCATACTTCGCAGTGCACAACTCATCGTCGTCGTCCACACCCACCACCAACTGCTCTTCAGATCACATCTTGATGTTTTCGATGTCGGACATGGTGGTTCAAGATCAAGGAGAACAGACAGCATTCACCAGACTTTATAGTCCATTTGTTGGCATTTCGAACTCCGACCCCAACCACTCCACATTGTATCCTCTAAAGGCCCTCAAGGGTTCAGGCCTAAGAGGGGGATACTGTCATATACCATCCCTCTGACCTCCCTCCAACTTTCTCCATTCATCCTCCAGCACATTCTCACCCAGGACTCCAACTCCAACTCCCAGGCTTTGACTCCATATTTAGTATTCCATTTATGTACTAGTCTCGCTTTGTAGATACCTCCAACTTTGTGTTTGCTTAGAAGCACTGCTCTGGCTCCAACTCCTCCTGCTTTCTGTCTTACTCAGTACTTACAAATCAGCTCCACTCTGTTACTAATACCATAGTATTCTGTAGTATATAAACCCTCCAACAAACTCCTGTATATACTTAGCTTGAATATTGACTTTGATACAAACTCCAAACCCTCCGAGCCTTATTGTCATTTCCTACCTCCTCTCTGCTCCGAAATCCGAGGCAACTGTGATCAGTAAGGGCACACCACATAAGGTGAAGCCAAGGCTCAACCCCTCCGAAACTCCGGAATGTCAGAGTTACCCCCAGGAGTCTGACACGGTCTTAACATGAGGCCACCATTCCATCGTCAGCATTCCTATCTGCTCACAGACAATTAGGAATACCCTCAAGGAGGCCTCTCTAAAGGCTGTGATGAAGAAGAAAAAACCTCTTCTCTCTGCTACCCATAGAAAGAGGAGGTTGGCCTTTGCTCTCAAGTATCAGCATTGGACTATAGAGGACTAGAAGAGGGTTATCTGGTCAGATGGGCCAAGATCAATAGGATTGGGTCAGATGGACAGGAATATATATGGAAAAGGAAGGGTGAGGGACTAACTTTTAGAGAGGTTAAAGTTACAGTTAAGTTTGAAGAAGGATCACTGATGGTTTGAGGCTGCATTGGGTGGAATGGAGTAGGAGTTTTGAGTGAGGTTGAAGGATGGATGGATGCTGAACAGTATGTGTTGAAGTATAGCATAGTTACACGAGTATTTAGTAGTATTACATAAGCGTGTACTTTCGACTACTTAGTTTGCAAGTCGCGACTGAGTTACAATAGGAGTTTCAATTCTTCTTGAACATGAACCACAACCATCAGTCCCAACCCCAGGTATGCAGTCGTAGGGCCCTTTCTCCCTCAGTACAGCACTCATCAGCACTGCATCCCATCATCCAAGGCCACTCAATCCTCTCAACAGGTTATGAGCCCCAAGTGGCGATCTGGCAAAAGCCAGTGGCCAACAGCTCCCTGATTTATCTGAACATTCCCGTTCGTGTGGTGTGCGACTTGTTCACTCCACTCCTCAGTTGTTAACTTGTGCCGAGTGTGATAATATGCCTGGCAACAGTGCCTCCTGTGCGACTTGTTCGCCATTGGCATCGTGAGTTTTGGTGCAACTTAAATCACCCAAACTACAAGTTTAGACCTCTGTTGCAGGGGGAGACTATGCCGTTTTTCAGCTAGACTTCAGTTCGTCAAGCGAGTCTTGCACTCCTCCCTTCTGTCTTTTCTAAAAGCTCTGGTTAAGGTTACTGACAACTTTGTCTACAGTTCTCATCTCTATTTCAAACAACATGTCTTCTACCAACACCAGCACCTTCAACTCTGTTCCAATGCTCAACGGCATGAATTACCATGCCTGGGCCGAGGCCATGCAGATGTATCTGCGGTTCCAGAGCCTCTGGCACCCTGTCATGATCCGTGGCTGTCCCCAGCCTGTGGACAATAGTAACATCACCAAGCCTGAGCAGGACACTATCGACAAATGGGAAGATGAAGACGACCAGGTGATTGGCGCCATTCACCTTCATATCGAGAAGCATCTGCTTCCTTCTTTTGACCCCAAACAGACTGCCAAGTCGTTTTGGGCAGATCTCAAGGACAAGTATGATGTCATGACCTCCACTGCCACCTTTATCGAATTCAAAGCGCTCAACGTGCTTGTCATCCCTGAAACGTCCCATCCTGCTCCCGCTTTCACCAAGCTCAATGGCCACTTCGCCCAGCTCCACGAGCTGGACTACGACATTCCTTAGAAAATCTCTGAGATGATTGTCCTCACCAAGATTCCAAAATATGCCGACCACATCGTCCACGCGGCCAACACCACGTCCATTGCCGCTGCCTCTATGGCAGCTACTACTTCATCTAAGGCAGCTTCTTCCTCGACCATCAAGGTCACTACCCTCGCCGACTACGAGAAGCAGGTCACTGTGGCCTGGCTCAAGAACGTTGCTATGCGCCCCATCAAAGGTGCTTCTTCTGGCCCTCAATAGGCCAACTGTTACAACTCATCCTAGCCCCTATCCTTTTTCAGTCTAACCCCTGTCTCACACCTGTGAGAACCGTCTGTACACTTGTACCTCCCCCCCGTCCTCGTCCCTCCTCGCCTAGAGAGGCCGTCATCGTCCCCAACGTGACCCCTTTGCTTGGTCTAACAACTAGACATCACTCAGACTCTTCGTCATCTGCCCTCATCCCTACTCCGAGTTACCTCCTCTGTCCTACTCTCCGCCCTAGACCTGTTCCCGTGTGTACCCAGGAATGCCCTACCTCCCCGTCACCTTGGACCTTCACTGGTCACATCTGGGGATCTTCCCCATCACCGTCATTTGTCCTTGTATCTGCCCAGGATCTCCCCCTGGCACCCTCATACGCTTTCTCTTCGTTCTTATTCACCTTGACGTTCTTCATTTACCTTACCGTTGGTGCCATCGGCACACCCTTCACCCTAGTCATGTGTCCTACCAATGTCATGCTGTAGTTATCCCTTCACCCCGCTTACGCGGCCCCTACCCTCACTTATTTCACACCTGGCACTTTAGCTTGCGCGTCCTTCTGACGTCCCTGCCCTTGCCCACACCCTTGGCCCACATTCGGGCTCCTCTTCATTTGTTACCCTTATATACAGGACGATCCTAGCTAGTTGTACCCTAGCTTCAGCTTACCGGTTCTTTCCCTGGACTTGTACCTAGTCCCTACCAGCTATACCCTTGTATTCGCGTACCCTGCCTATGCAACACCCTTGATCACCTTCTTCCGTTGTCTGGCGCCCCCGTCAGGACATCCTCGATAAGAAGTCGCTTACCGGTCTACGTCTCGGGCCTACCCAGGTTCAAACGTAACACCAACAAGAACTCTGCCATGAAGCAGAAAGGGGGAGACCCCAAGTTCCAGCAGCAGCAAGGCCAAGGACAGGCATCAGGCCAGTCCAGCCAGGGGGAGAACAAGCTGCGACACAAGTGCGGCAACTGCTCGAAGCAAGGGGAGGAGAAGCAGAAGAAGGTGAAGCAAGGTGCACACACCAATGTGCCCAAGGCTACTGTCTCATTTGCCTTTGCTGCCCCCTCCTCCACGTTTTTCAATTCAAGCATTTCTTTGCCGTCGCCCATGCTCTCCTCTCCCACCATCAACCCTCGCGCCCTCTCTCATCGCCCTGCTGCCGCTCAGTACAGCCCTCCCACATTCCCACTGTAATATTATATACTTTATTTTTCAATTTTTACACTTAACACTTGCACACCATCTTCTCTTCACCTATTCCTGATGCATGCACGTGACTGTGGGAATACACACGTGATCAGGTCTAGACCCATGACATCATCAGCACGTGTTATTAATTTCCGCTCTTCTCTCATACGCTGCTTCTTTTCTTACTCACCTTTCTCACATTACTCATCATCATTCGTAATAATTCTCATGCCAAGACTGGTCCGTGCTCACTCCTGTAACATATATAAAGTAGATACTTTGTGACTGGAATCCCCAGTCTAATCCACTTCGTTTCTAATCTTCAGACCTTACTAGCAGGCTGAGCATTGTCTCTTGCCTTGTGGGGTTATTGGGATTCTAATAGTTGCGACCTGGTACTTGGCTACTCCTCATTCTTACCTTCCTCTCTCGCGAGCGTCTGGTGTATACGCTATAAGTGTGTCCGGCCAGTGTTTCAGACCTTAGCCCCTATAAGGTTATAACACCCACATGTGTTGAACTCCATCTCCCTCCTTCACTGCATCGGCAAGACGCCAACGATTCAGACTGTTCACAATGTGGATAAGGTTGCCAACCGCTGCCTCGAGGTGTGCAAAACCTCATTCGCCCCTGTGCGCCCGCTCTTCTCTCAGATAGAGGAGCTTCCTACCTCCACGGACATCAAAATGTCTGCAATGATCGCTGAGGTCGATGACGCATTGGCTGATGCTGACAAAGTCTCCCAAGGGTGGTCCGATCATGAGGAAGATCGGTTCCTGGCGCAGTTCTATGACGAACTGCCAGTTGAATCTGAGGAAGAGGATCCCCAGTGCGATTTCTCGCCCACTGTCTTCTATACAGCTGACTCACAAATGTTTGCCCCACAGCGCGTGCATTCATTAGTCTCGTGTAGCTCGCTCCCTATA
The DNA here is from genome assembly GCA_003316195.1 of Neoboletus brunneissimus. Taxonomy (NCBI): domain Eukaryota; kingdom Fungi; phylum Basidiomycota; class Agaricomycetes; order Boletales; family Boletaceae; genus Neoboletus; species Neoboletus brunneissimus. The sequence goes on from QFEL01004028.1 coordinate 16,218, forward strand.
GTAGATAGCTCAGACAATACTACTACATTGCCAGAATCCTATTCATTGTGTGATAACTGTAATCAGCACACTGGTAAAGGCAAGAAAGTCGTCCAGGACCATCATCATAATTTATGGCTATTGGATTCAGGTGCTTCATCGCACTTTTCTTCACATCTTGAGGACTTCATCGAGTACAAACCCTTCGACAAACCACAGTATTCCAACACTGCAAACAGTGTAGCTCCTATCTTAGGAATGGGCTCTGTTCTAATCAACTGGGAAGGTACCATTGTGCGACTATCGCCAGTTATCTATATGCCAGATTGTAAGATCAACCTTATCTCCATGGGCACACTTTTGTGCAATCCCGAGCTCAGTGTGTGAAATTCACCTGGGCATATTGACTTTTATCACCACAAGCAACGAAGAGTGGTTCTGTCATTCCATTCTCATGGAACCGATACTATGTATTGGGTACGTGCTCCTGCTGTTCTGCATCAGCAACATCAAAATGCAAAAACTATCAACACGCTTGACTTTGAGCTCATCCATCAACGACTCGGTCATCCCTCGCGCGATGTTATCAAAGCTGTGAGGAAGCATGTCAAAGACTTTCCAGAAATCCTAATTCTGTCGAAAGCACCTATTTGTCCTGGTTGCAAACTTGGAAAACAACCCAATCAGTCATTTCCTCATAATGAGCGATGCACAAGCGCACCCTTTGAGTTGATTCATTCAGATCTCAAGTCATTTGAGATTGAATCATACCATAAGTACAAGTACATGATCATCTTCTATGATGACTATACTTCACATGGATGAATCCAATGTATCAAAACTAAGGATCAGGTGTTACGCGCCTTTAAACAGTTCATGGCCATGGTGAAAACCCAATATAACACCACAATCAAAGGCTTTTGCTCAGATGCTGGTGGGGAATTCACCTCTAAAGCTTTTAAAGAATATATGGCTGATCATGGCATTAAAGTTCTCCAGTCTGCACCTCATGTGCACCAACAAAACAGCAGAGCTGAGCGATTTATTTGCACCATTATGGATAAGGCTCAGGTGATGCGACTTCACGCTTGCCTCCCTGATTCCTATTGGGAGTTTGCTGTTGATCATGCAGTCCATGTGTACAACCATACACCTCTGGCCTGTATGAACTGGAAGACCCCTTTTGAGCTTGTCTCAGGGGAACAGCCATCCATCTCGCATCTTAGGGTATTCGGATGTGGTGCCTACGTGCATCTTCCCGACGAGATTTGTACAGGCAAGCTGCAGCCTAAATCGCAGCTAATGATCTATTTAGGAGTAGCTAATGGATCAGGCTCAAATTGGTTATTTATGCGCCCAAACAATGCCTTGTTTGTGAGTGCT
>QFEL01004034.1:0-16248 GCA_003316195.1 Neoboletus brunneissimus
CGTAGGTGCTTCTCCATATTGAGGTGTTCTCGTACCACGTATCAGATGGACTCGGTTCGGTTCTCTCCCGGCGACTTATCCATCCGCACCCCCATCACTTCGACCGATCTGACGCACACAGGGATGGAGCGATGACAGCACACGCGCTGTATTAATTAACGCGTATCTGATCAAATGATGCTCAAAAGACCAGTCACGAGTTTCGAAAAGTGGCAGACAACTCCACTCTCTTGGCTGCTTGGATGGGATTTCCCTCAATGCCTCTAAATTTCCGTGGGGAAATGCTTATCAGCGTTCGAACGTTCCTCTTCCAAAAAACTAGATTTGGTACTCTCTAAGGTTTCACGCATTGACGATCTCTCATCAGTATTGCTGTGGTAGGCAGGTAAGCTGTGGAGCTTTTGTTCACCTGATCCCCGTTGGACAATTATGGTCCTGTGTGAATAACTCACCAGAAGGGCCTGATGGAGACAGGGTCGCACACCTAGGGACAAAGTATCCGAGAAATACCGAAGAACAGACAAGAATCCGAGTCAGCTAGCTATCGGTCCAACCACCATGCGCACGCGCACGCAGGATCACCAATAACTCCAAATTGACGTATCGCAGTGTACTCCCGGGGATCGTTAAACACCTCGTCGCGCTTTTCTCCCCTGCTGTTCTTTGTTTCCTTTCGTACCTTTTCCCCATCTTTCTCGGATATCTCCACGGGATCAATGAAGCAAGACAAAAACACGGTTGCCATTCCATCCCATTTCGGCATAGGCTGGGGTCCTCTGACGGAAGAAGGGGCCAAGTTAAAGTCACCCGACAGTGGCCGTGTGGAATGAAATGCGCCACACGCGGCGTCTGCCGACTTGATCTCCAGAACATCCGGACGACCAGAGATCGCCTTTGTAGGACGTCGTAAAGAACACCAAATAGGGGTCTGTGAGAGGTATAAAATCCCTCCTCCTTGCCTTGGATGCACTCATCCTCCAGTTCATACATATCCCAGCAACTCGTTCTATCATCCTCACGTACAGCATTATGCAGACCGTGAGTGATGTCCTGCATTTATTTTTTCTCCCTTTCGTGCGTTGTCGACGACATGATGGCTGATGGACGCGTTGTGCGGCGTTCCTGCAGGTCACATTCATCCCCGTTAACGAGGCGTGCTGCTCCGGCGCCGAAACCTGCAACTGTGCCTCTACGTATGTTTCCAACCCCCCACCCACCAGCGAACCACGTCGTTGATCGCACATTTTGCTTTTTTTTTTTCAATCTAGTTGCACCTGCAAGTGTGATGACTGCAAGCACTAAATCATCAATCGTGGAACTAGCCTCTTTTCTTTCTCTTTTGCGTTTCATCCCAGAAAATCCAAAATAACCATATATTTCTTTCCAATGTCTGTTCTTTTTTCTTCGATTTACCGCCATGGGGTGTATTCTTAGTGTGAGAGTTTCGGAATGGACGAGAGTCCGCGCGAGAGCTTGGGCAGCGTAGGTGGAAATGGCGGGGATCCTTTGTGTCTATGTATGGTGTACGCTGTCAGATCCAGGGTGGCTCATCCAATCTGATCATCAACACCTTTGTCGTCCTTGAAGCTTTATCGGCACACTGTCCGTCTTCAAGTGAGCCTTTCCTTCCAACATACGATTCAATACGTCCTTGCCTCGTCATACTGGAGCATGTCTCAAATGAGTGAGAAACGTCTATTTATGAAAGTCTCGCAGTACGGCCGACAAACTGAATAGTCGAGCCCACGACGCTGCCAGGATGGTCAGAACCATCAAAGAACATCCCCGTGTCTAAACTCTGAAACACGCATGTGACCCGACCACGCATTCGCCATAACCCTTCCCCCCTCCCCCTTCCTACACGCGAATCATCGAAGCCCTCTCGTCACTCTTGCGCCCATCACGGCAAAACACACCATCACGATCGACCACGTCCACCCGACGCCCCACCGTCTCGCCCACGTCCACCCATTCAGCCCCGTAAAGAGCGTACTGACGACGACTGGACCGACCGCGCGTCCGAGACACATGGCCAACTGGACGAGACCGTTGCTTCGACCGAGGGCTGAGCCCGAACCCGAACCCGAACCCGAACCCGAATCTGGGCCCTTCCCAGCAGTCGCAAGTCCATTTCCATTTCCGGGTGGTGTGTACACGGAACGGAACCCGGTGCCGGTGCCGATGGACGTGGGCCCGGACCCAACGGGGACGTATCGTTTGATGAGGAGCATCGTGATACTATACGGGATCGCTGCGACTTTGGATAATGCGAGAACGAGAGCGAGACCGATCCAGATGCCGACTTTGGCCGTTTTCGTTGCACAGTCCAAGTCCCAGTCCCGGTCACAGTCGCCAGGGACATGTCGGGATGTGCAGGTGGACGAACGAGCGCAAGTGCGTTGAATAATGGGAGGGACGCAAACGTGATGGGCCAGAGACACATACACGCGTTGTACGTGGTGGCGTAGTCAAATCGGCGTAGGATGTAGGGCATCACGGCGAGTCGGAGGAAGACGGCGAGTGTACCGGCAAAGGCGAGGAAGTTGCCGATGGTCGACGGCTGTCGAGAATGTTAGGAACAAGAAAGTAGGGATTAGAAAGTAAACATTGAAAAAAGAAAAAAAAAACGCCAAAGCGTGACAATGAGGGGAAAGGGAACAAAGGTGCCCCACACGAGTATCCGACGTAAGGGGATACTCACCTCCAACCCCAAACCGCCCGCGTCGACAGGAGTGTAGCAAAAGAGGGTAAAAACGATGTCAAACGCAGAGCTCAGGAAGCTTAGCACGAGTCCGGAGAGCGTCAATGCTCGTAGGGCAGGTATCGCAAGGAGTGCCTTTGCACCCGCAGGCCCAGTCTTAGCTGAACCAGAGTCTACATCTATGGCGGAAGGTGGCTTGCTACCGGGAGGGCCGCTCGCGGAACCCTTTCGTTTACTTGGAAGTGTCTGTGGGACGAGAGTGAATAGGTCAGCATATCTTATTTCTGCACCCTTTTCTCACGCGCACAGACCTCTTCTATAAGCAAATACCCAATACCCAAACCAGGAACGCACACGCAGCACTGATGACACAAGGTGGGAGATAGGGATGGTCCACGAAAACAGGCCATGCAAAATATTTTGGGTACCGTGTCGCAGCATTCGCAAATGTCCCACCAATGAGTGGTCTACAAAGAGTCAACTTCCGATCGGGTGAAACAACACGAAAGGAACGCACCCGACAATAGTCCCCGTCGACCACGAGAGGCTGTATATCGGCACGGCGATGTTTTGGTTGGTGTCATCAGTGATCTCGACCAAAATTGAGTGGAGGACGGCAATGTTTCCTGCTACCAATCCACCTAGGGTAGTCACTATGAGCTAAATACTGGATGACAGTGACCAAAGAAAAAAATTAACTGACTGAGGAACCGTGATGCAAGGATAGTGGCAAGGGACGTCGACAAACCAAAGCAAACGGTCGTCAGGGCGATGCCAACGAGACCGAATATCACAATGGGACGCCAACCGACGATATCTGTTCGAACGACGGGTCATGTCAGAAGCGCAGAGCTACATTCGGTTACCTACATACCTGATAATATACCCCACTGGTACACCGAAAATACCTGCGCAAGCGAATACGCACTCTCCTAGAACACTCGTAACAGCGTCGCCGCCCCCGTCAGTACAACGAGCGCGCGCGTACTTGCGGGGATCGACCCGTACTCACGATGAACCCACTGTAAAACCCGACCTGTTTTGGTTCGGCGATACGCAGATCGGCGAGGAGTTGGTTGATGTACGGGAAGATCTGGGTATAAGCGATAGGATCGATGATGCGAACGGCGACAAGGGCACCAAGCTGGGCTTTAGGGAGAGGCGTTATGCCTTCGGCTTGTGACGACACAGAGCCGCCCCCATGTTCTTCATCATGTAGGAGCCGTGTCGACTCATCTGGTTCGCTGAGAGCGTTTTCGTTGGCACTCGCTCTAGGCATGGACATCAAGTGAGATGAGTAAGTTCGTGCGGTACGCCTGGAACAAAATAGTCCTCTGCGCGTGTTCCCATCATGTGGGTCAAAGTTAGGTCATAGATATGCATGTCTGAATGTCTAATTCGATCCACCTATTGAATGGCTTGTGCGTGGGTATTGCGTCGCTGCGGTGACGACAACTGGAACAATCTTCATCCAAGGAACATACCAATCACGCAGCTACCGGTGAGGGGGTTTGCAACTCGCAAGACGCTGCTGCATGCTGCTGCGGTATGGCACACCGCTGACACGATGCCCAAGTTGCACGAATCCATGGTGGCGCTAAGATGTAGTCCCTAGCTCCAGCAAGATATCTAGATGAGCTTTTCAACAACCCAGAACCTGTTTCCAAGTGTCAAGGAAGAGAATGATCGAACAAGGACTCTGTTGTGATACTATCATATTACCGACGAGAATGGATGCAGAGCTCCGAGTCTGCAACAAACAACACCACATAATCGTGAGAAAAATAAATAAAAAAACGCATTTATATTTTCGCAGGACAAAATTTACGCTCTCCCATTTCATCCCAGGAGTCAGGCATACAGTGACACTCGATCTAGAGATATAGCAGCTCTACGTTCAAAACTCTTGTTGACACCGTGCACAAGGCTAGTGGAGTTCAGTAACTTCCATTGATCATGAGCGATTAGCCGATCGCGATATTGCAGGTGAATTGATGACCAACGCATCACTTATGCTGCATTCGACGCCGCACCGAGTATCCTTCCCGTTGAGCCCGCCTTTTTTTGTATACTTATAAATGGTTGCTAACCCTCACCGGCACCCGGTTACGGTTCCACCAGAGACGTAGCAGCGCCACGTTCAACACCCTTCATAACACTGCGGGCACAGTCAGATCAGCAAACTTGTGTTGATCATAAGTGATTCCCCTGTTGTGCTGCTCCGGATGAGTTCACAACCGGCGGATCACTTATGGTCATGCAGCGTGCATTCGACATCACACCGTGTTCACCCTACTGAACCTCTCTAGGACAGCCTTGACTAACAGCTCCACGATTCGATCCGCTCGTCACCTTTGCCTCCCGCCCAGCAATACTTTTCCACTGCTTTGCATCCTCGATCATGATGGCTTGTATGAAACAAAGGGGGCACATCGAGTCCCTGCACCAGAGCATACTGTAGCAGTGCTTGAAATGATGGGTCAAAATAACCTTCCCCAAACCCACTAACATATTGACGTCCATGTTGATTAAGTGATGCGCTACGGCCCGTGCTGCGCCGTGCATGAATGCATCACATTCGAGTCACACAATCATGTACTGTTTGACGCTGCTCACATCGTAATCGGTTTACCACAGCACTGGGCTTGTGAACATGCCACGACGGGGCCCACCGCACGCGGAATGCACAGAGCAAACTATAACCGCAGAAATATTGTCACGATTGTCGTTGTGACTGGGGCCCACTTTGCGTATAGGGTGAGAGGTCGGGTGTACCATTTGTGCCAGGCCCTGTGGTGAAACTCTAGATCTGAGATAAATCGTCCCAAACACGTTGTCGCATCGTGCCCATCTCACAAGTCCTCGCGCGAGACACGACTCGTCGCTTGACTGGTTGAATGACACACTCACATGCAGCAATCATTAATCAGGGGCCAACTCCACCAATTCACTAGATACACACTCCATTACGAGGAAGTTGGCCTGGGTCCCTTTGTCCTTACGATGGATTCGGAATCTATATCGGATAGGTTTGAGTACACACGTCTTGGCACGCATCCTGCAAGTCAATAAAGAGCGATTGGTCACCAAGGCTCAAGCATGGTATTCCACGGCCTTCGGGATCCCTTGAAGAGTAATGCGCAAACCGCTCTATACATCTTTCCTTGTTCTGCGAATGTCACCCATGCTCGTTCCCACGGCCAACATTGGCGAAACCCTTCCTCGTTGCCAACAGTAATCTTACTCTGCGACGTGCGAGCCTGAATGCTTGTTGTACCTTGACTGCAGGTTGTTTATGATGCTCATGCCATCACGCCCAACGCTCGCCCGTCTGCATACAACAAAAGGACTCCCAAGCGTCACTACACGGTATTGCACTGTTGTCACCCAAGTCTCGCTACAACGCAACAAGATTTAACATTTGCACTCTCCAGGTTTGCATTGGCACCTGAAAAGAGTGTCAGACAAGTGTTTAGGGCATCCCGACAACACGCACGATGTGCCACAGGTGCAAGAAGAGTTTCCGCAGCCGCCGTTCTGGTTCACAGGGATAGAGGCAGTCTGTACGCTCAGTCAACCTCCAGATCGCTCAGAGCATATCAAGGGGACTGGTACGCACGGTGTTCATGATGTACTTCTTCGTAATGATACTTGCGAGTGAGGAATTTGACAGATACTCAACCGGCTTTTTATCACGTTCAGGCCCCTATTTGGTATTGTTTACTGGGTCAGCTGTCTGGGGAGGTCGAGGCGATCTATTAGCAGGGCAGCGTGGACTCGGCGATTTCCATGTCTCGATCTGTGGTGTGACAGGCGTTGATGTGGGTCTAGCCCTGTCTAGTTGCTGTCTAATCGTTGTCTAGAATGCTCCACAGCCAGCGGCCAGGATCCGTAACGATGCGACTCGCATCAGGAATTTGATACCACGGTTAACCCCTTACGCCGGTTTATCCGGCTGAAAAAGCATGAAAAAGGTTAGGTAAGTACAGTTAACCGTAGTGTCAAATTCCTGATGCGTGTACATACCCCCACTTCATTCCTTTTCATCTCCACACCTTACTGTAATGGTCAATGGTCCAGGCGGATTGCGTTCACTATTACGAGACAACACCTGTGCAACGTGGCACGATGGTGTTACTTCTAGAGCTCTGTGTTTCCTAGCTTTTTGGATACACACTTGAAAATGACACGCAATGTTTTTCTGGTCAAGTCGATCGTGAGTGAGTGATTCTCAACGCGATGCTGCTTTCGATGCTGATATTGATTCTTCGAGATATCATATCCAACGTACCCTCTCTGGCATGTAGGTGCTTCATCGATCATTGACGGCGATGCCGGCGTGTGGGATAATTCAACTTTTGACCTGACTGGGAAGCTATTGGATGGGTCCCCGTCATCCAGCGTTCATGCTGGATCTTGGCGGATCGTATGAATGAATACCAGGCTCCTGAGTTAATGTGCAAACGTGCCTAGCATAGCCGAGCAAGCCGTGTTGTCGGACTCATTGACGAATTTGATGTGATCGACGCGCAAATTCGACACAAAAACACGACCGTTGGTGCATCGTGCAGACAGATACCATATACTTTTCATCCGATTGCGGATCTGCCATCTTGTATATGTCCATTCGTTCTACTGTCGTCTGCATAATGTTCGCTCGAGTTCATGCTATCAATGCCTAGGTAATCCAAGCTAATTTGCGTTTTTGTCCTCTGCCATAATACAATCACAAAACATCTCTAGAAGTTAGTTAGACCCCAGTGCTGTACGTTGTATATGTGAGGTCCCCGCGGAGAAACCCTTCAACTACTTTTCTCGAAAACAAGAACACGTCGCCATGAGCGTGGGCAGTGAGTAGCTTACGTCTCACGTACTACGGGCTCAGTTAAGAATTCGTTATTTTTTGTTACGCACGTGTGAACAAAACTCCCAAGATCGCGCATGCCTTCTGCGTCCGAGCACCACTACTAGTGGGCCAATGACTCGGTGCGCATTTTGTGCTGGTTGCTTATCGTTATCCTCGTGCATGGCAGAGGGTGACTTCAACGACTCACACAGACTACTAAATAAAGACTTGAGAAGGAAACAGTTTCTCTGGTTACCAGGAGTCCGGCCCGGGCTACGCGGGCGCCGGGCATAGCCCTCCGTCGCATCCGCATGTTGGTTTATCTCAGTTCCCAGCTCCCACTGCGTCTCCCAGTTGCAAATCAAGCACTCTCAGACAACACATATTCAATAGTGGATTCACCTATAGCATCATGAATATCGCCAACCCACCACAGAGTTTAATCGCAACTGTGTATGTATCTCGACTTTGGAATTTCTTCAGGAGTGTGTTGAATGTGGCTAGGGCGAACAACATTATAGTTAGAGGTGGGGTCCATCGCTTGCCTTCTAGTTACTATCTGCAAATTTACATTGTTTCTCAGACATCGAACTTCGCACTCAAGCTAGACGAAAATTCCAGATTGCAAAGCAATATCGCATCCAATTTTCCGTAGGTGATACCCTCCGGTCGACGAGGAACGCAAAAGAAAAAAAGAATTGCACTTCTTGGGATGATGTTTTCTATTTGTGGGTAGATAATACGCATTGCTCTACACTAGCGAGTTGAACCTCGTTAGTGATGGCGACGATCGTACTGTCTTTCTCGCAACTGTATACGAAAAGAATCGCATCCCCTTCAAACCGGACGAAGTTGTCGGAAGTGTTACGGATACCGTCGGCGGGATGCTGGGGGGGTTGGAGAATGGCGGTACGAAGTCGTTCGATACGAGTATGATGTTATCCTGACGCAGTTTCTGCGATCAAAGTGCTCGAAGTGCCTCTTTGCGAGGGTGCTTCCGACGCCCCTAGGGTTTCAGGGATAACGATCAAGTTTGCGTTGGCTGTTCAGCTGCATGGGGATGCTAACGCAGACGAACTTCAAGCGACCAATGCCGTCAGCAGAGCGATAGGGATGACCAGCGCCCTCGGCCCCACACCACAAATCGTTAGCGTTGCAGATTCAGCGATCAATACTGGCAACAACGCCACGACTGAAGTACAGACATTCGAGAATACGTGGGGTGTGCTATTGCAGAGGATGGAGCTTTTCAACAAGATCGTGGCCGGTATCGCAGAGGCATCTCGTAGTCGCTATTTTGACACGTGTTCTGTCTGACCATCACACAGATTCACCCGTACGCCTCGTTGGCTTGGTCTGTTATATCAGCCGCGAACCGAGTTTGTCTGTTCCCAAGTTATTCTTGCTAGCGCTCACCTCTCCTTTTGTTTCGCTCAGGTGCTCATAAACCAACGAAATCGCGATGACCACATCATTCGATTGGCAAGCAAAATGAGCGACTTCTTCACATTCGTCCAGGACGCCGACCCTCTGAAGGCAGTTGAGGCACACAAGAAGACGATCACACCTCTCCTCCAGCAGGTGACGGAGTGTGGGTACTTTATCGCCGAATACGCCAAGCAAAAGAACTTCTGTCAGTCGTCGACGGCTTCGTAACGCTCACCACTAACCTCATACCTAGGGATTCGGACGGCAAAATATACGCTCACTGATATCGAGGGAAGGATCACGGACTACGAGAATAAGCTCCAAGAGCTGAAAACTAGGTTCCTGGAAGGAGTTGCACTCCAGTCTGGCGTCACCGTGTTTCGGATGATGAATGTTGCACAACAGCTCGGTAGGTCTGACTTCTTGGCGTTGTGGAAAGATGCTTATGGGAATGGGATATAGCGGAGTCCGTCGACCTGAATGACATGCCCTACGCGTCCGGAGCTAGATACGTGCAGGAGAAGGGATGCCTTCCTGGCACTCGCGAAGCTATCATCAAACAGATTTGTGACGTCCTCAATAATCCCGCTGAGAATGCCCCTCAAGTATGTCTCCTCACCGGCGTTGCGGGATCGGGCAAGTCGGCGGTTGCACACTCGATCGCCCGACTGTACGATGGACAAAAGAGGCTAGGCTCGTCGTATTGCTTCACTCGTAGCGATGTTGCGAAGCGCAATCCACAAAACGTTTTCAGTACGATCTCGCGTGACCTCTCCGACCATGATCTACAATTCAAATCTGCACTTTGGGCGGTCGTGAAGGACAATCGAGCACTTCGCACATCAGTATCACCTTCAGAGCAACTCGAGAAGCTCATCATTGGTCCTAGCGAGGACATCGATGCCATCGGTCCGTTGATCATTGTAGTGGATGCTCTTGACGAGAGCGGCGAACCAGCTGATCGTCATCAATTACTGGAAACCCTCTCGAAGCATATCGCTGAACATAAGCTCCCGAAGAACCTCCGCTTCCTCATCACAACTCGCCCAGAGAGCGACATTCTTGACGCGCTCTCATCCAATTCAATGATCTACTGTAAACATCTAGGGGATGTCCCACAGGCCATGGTCGACAAGGATATCGAGAAATTCATCCACTATTCCCTTCATCGGTACATAGAACTTGAATCCTTGTGGCCGAATCAGGAGTGGTGTCAGCTACTTGTCCAACATTCCCAACGTCTTTTTCAATGGGCATCCACGGCGTGCAGATTCATCAGAGGAGATGTCACTGCTGGACTCGACCCGTGCGAACGGCTTGAGAAGCTGCTGCAAACTGACGACAGTGATAGCAACCATCCACTAGACAAGCTGTACATAACCATACTAGGTCAGCTATTCACCCTGGGAGGTGCTCAAGAGCGGTTTCGAGAGGTGATGGCCATTGTGCTTGCACTGAACGAGCCATTATCTCTCACTTGCCTTTCCGCCCTGTTCGGTGGAGGCCTGAAGGTCCGAAATATCATCAAACCCCTGGGATCACTACTAGATGGAGTCCTGGATGAAGAGAGGCCCATCCGCCCACTCCATACATCATTCCGTGATTTCTTACTGCACGAGGATCGCAGTTTAATCTTCCACGTCAACATACTCCCACGACATTCTCTCTTTCTTGGACATTCATTGGTTGCATGTATGCGAAAGATGCTCAAGTTCAACATCTGTGACCTCGAGGACTCTCAGCTCCGAAACGCCGAAGTTCCCGACCTAAGCGGTCGGGTAACCAAGGCTATTCCCCCCAATCTCGCATATTCATGCCAATATTGGATGGACCACATGCAGCGTGCAGAGTGTACCACCGAGTTATTGGATGAGGTCACTTCATTCTTCAAGAACTTCTTCCCTTTCTGGTTGGAAGCCATTAGCCTTCTCTCCCTCTCCTCCCCTGAGCCATATATCCAAGGTGCTTTGAAGACCTGCATTTTCCTGGAAAAGTGGGCCAAGGTAGGATCTACCATTATGTTGAATGATAGGTATTCACCACAGTGTTGATAGAACCATGAGATTGCCACATTGGCATCAGAGGCAACCCAATTCATTCAAGTGTTCTCCCCTCTCATTAGAGAATCTACACCCCATCTCTATTTGTCAGCCATGCCCCAGACACCCTCCAGCTCACCACTATGGCAACTATGGATGAACCACCTTCAAAACCATCTCACAGTGACCTTGGGACATCCTAGTGGCTGGCCAGCAGAGATTCATACTCTACAGGGGCACACTTATGCAGTCTTGTCTATTGCCTATTCACCTGATGGCACTCACATTGTTTCTGGCTCTTATGGGAATGCCATATGGATTTGGAATTCCATCACTGGCCAGCGTGTGGCAGGTCCATTCCAAGGGCACACTGATTGGGTCACCTCTGTTGCCTATTCACCTGATGGTGATTACATTGTCTCTGGCTCTATGGACAAGACCATCAGGGTTTGGAATCCAATTACTGGTCAGTGTGTGGCAGGTCCATTCCAAGGGCACACTCATTGGATCACCTCTGTTGCCTATTCACCTGATGGTAACCATATTGTCTCTGGCTCTATGGATGAGACCATCAGGGTTTGGAACCCTATTACTGGCCAGTGTATGGCAGGACCATTCCAAGGTCACACTGATAGTGTCACCTCTGTTGCCTATTCACCTGATGGGAATTATATTGTCTCTGGCTCTCAGGACAACACCATCAGGGTTTGGAATCCTACCACCAGCCAGTGTGTGGCAAATCCATTCCAGGGGCACACCAATTGGGTCACCTCTGTTGCCTATTCACCTGATGGTAATCACATTGTCTCTGGCTCTTGGGACAACACCATCAGGGTTTGGAATTCAATTACTGGTCAGTGTGTGGCAGGACCATTCCAAGGGCACACTCATTGGGTCACCTCTGTGGCCTATTCACATGATGGTAACCATATTGTCTCTGGCTCAGAAGACAAGACCATCAGGGTTTGGAACCCTATTACTGGCCAGTGTATGGCAGGGCCATTCCAAGGTCATACTAATAGTGTCACCTCTGTTGCTTATTCACCTGATGGTAGCCATATTGTCTCTGGCTCTTGGGACACTACCATTAGAGTTTGGAATTCCATCACCAATGAGTGTATGACAGGTCCATTCCAGGGGCACCATGATAAGGTCCACTCTGTTGCCTATTCACCTGATGGGAATTATATTGTCTCTGGCTCTTGGGACAACACCTTTAGGATTTGGAATGCAATCACTGGCCAGTGTGTGGCAGGCCCATTCCAGGACACTGGTTGTGTCACCTCTGTGGCCTATTCACCTGATGGTAGCCATGTTGTCTCTGGCTCAGAGGACAAAACCATTAGGATTTGGAATCCAATTACTGGTCAGTGTGTGGCAGGTCCATTCCAAGGGCACACTGATTGGGTCACCTCTGTTGCCTATTCACCTGATGGTAACCATATTGTCTCTGGCTCTATGGATGAGACCATCAGGGTTTGGAATCCTATCACTGGCCAGTGTGCAGCAGGTCCATTCCAAGGGCACACCAATTGGGTCACCTCTGTTGCCTATTCACCTGATGGTGATTACATTGTCTCTGGCTCTATGGACAACACCATCAGGGTTTGGAATCCTATCACTGGCCAGTGTGTAGCAGGTCCATTCCAAGGGCACACTCATTGGGTCACCTCTGTTGCCTATTCACATAATGGTAGTCATATTGTCTCTGGCTCAGAGGACAACACCATTAGGATTTGGGATCCAACCACTGGTCAGTGTGTGGCAGGTCCACTTCAAGGACACACTGGTAGTGTCAACTCTGTCACCTATTCACCTGATGGCAACCACATTGTCTCTGGCTCAGATGATCTTTCCATCAAAGTATGGACCCTACAAGAACTTGGTTCATTTGGTGAACTGTGCCAACAAGAAAATGGTTGGATTGAGTTCTCTGATGGTGCTTGCCTTTGCTGGATTCCCTCTTGGGCTAGGAATGCTTTTTATCTTCCTAATCATTCTTTGATTATATCAAGATACCAACCTTACAAACTTGACTATAGCAACTTCTTGTATGGAGAATCTTGGGTTTCTTGTTGGAAATAACTTTTACTTCATTGCTTATCATGGCTAGTATGGTTGTACTATCTCTTGTTTTTCTTGGTACATGTTACCAGAGGCTAGGATATTCCAAGTATGGTTGTTCTGTTGCAATGTCCTCTAGCAACATTAAATGGGTTCGAACTACCCATTGCAACACTGAACTCATCGAGTGAACTTAAATGAGGTACTATTCTCTTTGCAGATTTTACCTCTGTAATGGCCACAGGGAACCCAACTGACCCATCGTGGTATCGACGAATTAGCAGTGGTCAAAGTCGTTGGTATCTAAAATTCCACAAGGGCGAGTTGTGAGTGGTATGTTGACAACCAGACGTGCACTCATACTTCCAAACATATACCATACAAACGTACCACGTATAAACAAAAAATGTCAGTGGTTTCCGCAACACGACAACGCAGACACAAAGGTTGTCATTCTACGCCCTTAAAATACACTCGCCTCATCCATTTTCGTCGACGCATCACACGGGCGTGCGTCCAGTCTGAGCTGTGTCCACATGTCGACAGTGTACGTCCAACCGTCGGTGTTGTACATTCGATACATGAGATTCAATGAGGTTAGAAGTGATAACCCTACGTGGGGGAACGAAGAAATATGTGTGAGTGTTAGAAACGAGAAAGAACGGAAAACACTAATCAAGATGCGTACCGTCACCCGCATCCAGGGAGACACTCACACCAGGAGCGGAGCCCTTGCAGCATCCAGGCAGGATCCCCAACGTGCTATGTCGAAGGATGTCCAACCGAGGGAATCTGAACAACCGGATCACAAGCAGGGATGTAGATGCACCTAACCTCTCCGTGGACGTTAGTCCACTACCCCCACCGACTCGGCTTCAATTTCGCCTTGGGTCACGTGTCGCAGTCGTCGTCGGCACCACATTCTCTTCCCCGTGATCTTCTTCACCATCCCGTACAAATGTCGCCACAATTTTGTCCCTTGGCCACCGCTTGTTCTCCCATAGTTGGACGTGGGTGAGTGAGGGATGTCAGTGTGAGGGTAAATGTGTGTGCGTTGATGCCGATCTCTCTTCCGACACCATTCCATCCGTTTCTGGCCCGCGTCCACCACACCCATTCATTCGGCATCAAATTCGCCTCGGACCACAGCTCTTCCATCCTGAGCCTCGTTAGTATCCCACTTGACACAATCAAGTTGATGCTGTATCCTTCTCCCGACCCTCTTGCTCGTCACCACAGATTTATAACCGTTCCCTGTCTGTCGCATCCCGGACCCACCGTTCGTCTGCCTAGATCCCCACGTAGACCAGTGAGGCATACCAGACGAGGTCGTAGAGTTTGTCAATGCCAATCGGTTAGCGGAGGAAGTGGTGGATGTCACGAAGAGTGAGTATGAAGGCAAATGTACGGCTACTTGAGGGTGGGGGCAAGAAGGGAAGAGGGGAGAGGGGATTGGATAGGTGGCAGATGTGAATGGAACGTTGAAGCAGGAGGCCAAAGCCGGTACCAGAAAACATAGTCGATGCAGGAGACAGCAAACCCCTGAGGGGGTGTGGATAGGGCATATGCTGCCTGTGCCAGCGGGAAAGACCGGGAGGCGGAAGGAGGTCGGTCATAGAAATCGGGAGGAGGGTGAGAATGGCATGCATGCGGGAGGGTGATGTGGAACAGGAATCGCCGGGAGTCGGAGGTACGTTGGGGAGGTTTGGGAGTGGGATATCAGATGCCTTTGTAGCATGTTGTAATAGTGGACATAGACATCAAGGAGAATCTAAAATGGTATTTACTGTGCGTGCAGATGGGGTTGAAGAGGGTACGGGCGTGAACGAGGGTGATGTCTGAGGGAACACGAACAGAGGAAGAAAGGGGACGATTACGTGTCCAAACTGGAATAATGCAATTAGATGAACGATACTTGTAGGTGAACGCACTCACAAGGCACCGATGAGACTCGGATGTCCTCTCCATTGAGGCCTGCTGGTCGGCTGTCCCTTAGCAAAGCGGCACACCGAGCGATTAGATATGAGGAATCAAGAGCAACATTCTCAGAAAGAACCTATCCAGATGAATAGTCAAACACGACAAGGAAGGGAAAGAAGCGCACAAAGAAGCGACACAAACGGTGGTGCATCACCAGCCTTTCTTCCATAGGATGACTCCTTCGGTATGGTCTTGGAGTGAAGAGACGCGACCGACTCTGGATACAAAGCGACAAACGTCGTGATGGGATATGATACTGGTAGTGGGCAATCGAGAGGACGGGCGCTGGGGCGAATTTGACGAAAGAGAACAACCCGAGGACATGGGCTATGGTGAAAACGACGTGCAAAGTGCGTTGTGCAGCAATACGAGGATTTCGCTCTTCCAATGCTTTTGACGGGGCTGGTAACGGCTTTCCTCAGTGGACTGGCTGGTTACCAGACAAAGATTTGGCCGTGGCCCACTGTATTATACCACATGCCTCTGTGGGCTGGCACACGGCTGAAACGACGCTCAAGTTACATGGACCAGCACCCGACTCTGGCAGGATATCTAGACGGGCATTTCAACGACATGGTGTCAGTTTCTAGGTGATGGGGACCATCTTCACGAAAGAACGAGAACGGATTTGTGGTTAAGATGAAAAGTCTAGCACAAACAACGCCATGCAACTACCAACGTTTGCTGCGAACCCTCACCCACTCACAGTTCTACCCAGCTGCAGCGGCGTCCTCAAATTCCTTCCCAACACTATCCACACGGCTAGATCAGCACATGTGCGTTGATCAAGAGTGATTTCCCGGTCGTGATGCTCCAAATGAGTTCGCGACCGGGACATCACTTTCGAGTCACGCAAGCGTGGCATTTGGTGTCGACGTTGTGCCAGGTGTCTACCCCGCCGGGGAATGCGGGGCGGCCTTGTGGAAGGTCACATACGGTAGGAACCATCACCCGCTCATCGCCTCGCGACCCAACCCCGTCGTCGATCGAGTCACAAGTGGTGCAGCGAAATGGGAACGCGTCAAATGTCAAGTCGCACAAGCGTGTACTGTTCCCATCGCGATCAGCCCACGTCTAATCTAACACATCCAGCCACTCCAGCACACTACCACCACACGGAACACCCTACCCAAGTACCACCACCATCACTAACCCCCACCGATCCCCCTCGTCACCCTCGCCCCCCCAAC
>QFEL01004057.1:0-13774 GCA_003316195.1 Neoboletus brunneissimus
AGGGATGCTACGAGGTCGAAGTCGCTGAATGAGCAGTCCTCGGAAACCAGCTGTCGTCGACGTCTCCTGATTACTTCTATACGAGCTCGGAGATCCTTCTCGGCTTTGTATTGTCTGATCTTGACCTCTCTGCGCTTCGCAGCGTCTCTAATAGAAGACGGTTGCTGACCATGCAGGACACGCTCGGCTTCCGGTACGATATCGTATGTTTCAAGGCTAGAAACATACACGTTCAGATGACGCTAGCAGTGGTATCAGCAATGTGCTTGTAATCTGCCAGTTCTCGGACCCACCTGCATCTGCGTCAGGTTACTCATGCGATCATCCCTCTCGGTTGTTCTGATCCGGTTCCTCATCTCCGCTTGGACAAATGGGAGAGATAGATATACGAGATCTGACGTGGAGATGTCGTCGAGTATTTCATTCGGGCTGAACAATGATAGATGAGCGACTTGGGAGGTCAGCTGAATGAGATCAGAAAGTGTGTCTTGGATGAGTTCCTGGAGGTGGTCATATCAGTCAGATACAATCATTGGTTGGCCCGACGCATGCCTGAGTTTCGTCGTCGATGATAGGCAAGCTGGAAGCCCTGGCGGCCTTGTCCAGCGCCCTCGCGTACAGAGCTGGGAGTGATGGCGAGCCAGACATGATGTGTCAGGGTGCCACTGGGACTTCCGATGTCATGCACTAAAGGACGATTCGGAGTATTTGGGGGCCACGTTGAAGAGGCCTGTCCCACATGAACCTGCAAGGCGACCGCTCAAACGGACCTGCATGCTTGCACCCGCAGGACCACTTTTCGCGCAAGCGAAACCTCAAGGAGCTCCTGCACCTCAAGGGCGACGATTCGGGATACATAGAAGGCAAGGTTTTCATGGTGTGGCCGCCCCGAAACGGGTCACACCGCATTAATCTCGAGGTTGCCGAAGGCTCTACTCTCTACCGCTTCCAACTGGAGGTTCCTTATAGAGATGGGATTGCATTTCGGCCACATGAACGCATCTGTCTCGCTCTCAAAGGGATGAAGGTTGATCAGCGCAAGGAATCCAGCGCCCCGCATGGGTTCCCGATCGTCCTCCGGTTCCCCGATGGTGTCGTCTTAAAGTATTTGAGTGGCATTAATGCAGGTAAAGTCGTTGACACATGGGTGGGTAAGTGCATCCACAACGAAGCTTGCAACCGTAGTCTAATGGTGTTTGGAGCCCACAGGGAGCACAGATGAATGGTACAACCCCGGCACGTATCACACTGTCTCAGACACGGTCACAACTGGCGCGTCCGAGATCCATCGTAGTCCCGTCCCGACGGTCCCTTACCCACCCGTGCCAACCCCTCCACAAGGAGACGTCGTCAGTTGTCACGGTGAAGGTGTCAAGGTGGATCAACCACCTCCGCCGTTGATTGTGGTCTCAGACGGCACAGCTACTGGTCAGTCGGTACAACAAGCTCAGCAGCCAAACACCGAGAAACGCGGTCGCTCCTCGAAACCGAATGCACGAAAGAAGCGAAGATTGCAGAAGAAGAAGGTGTCGACATCCCTTATCCAACCAGCAAATGATACAGATAGACTACCTGGAACTGATGTCGCTATGCCTTGCCACGAACAACCCCAGCCTTCGATCGACGGTTCCTTGACCTGTATATCTGACAGCCATCCAAAGCCCCACCGGGCTAGTGGACATACCAGCGGAGAAAACTCTATCCGGAGGGAGAGTGTGATCGACCTTTCGCGCGAGAACAGCCACATCAATACGATAACCGTCCCTGGAGAGGCTTGTGCCCCTGCCCTCCGACTGACGGCAGGTGTTCGCACAGAAAGGGTTCGTCACTCGATGCACACATCGCTGGGTACTAATGTCAAACTATAAATGCTAGGGCGACATTTTCACTCCCATCAATGACCTTCAAAAAGGTCTTTCCATGATCAACGTCATCGGAATCGTGACTTCCGTAAACCCGGAAAAGAAGACGAGGGCAAACGGTTGGTTAATCATACATTCGGTGTATCTGGCAAGGATCATACCATTTCTTCTAGAATGGGGTCGCTCGTTTACCCTCGTCGATCCGTCTACGGTCGATTCACCACAGCAGAATATCAAAGTGAATTGTTTTCAAAAGAAATATGTGGAGTGGCTGCCACAAGTGCGGGGGGGTGATGTTGTTATTCTACGTAAGCTTAAGGTCCGACAATGACACCACTATCCACGCGGATTGCGTCGATTTACGATGACCATAGATTGCCGAGTTCCATGGCGCCGTGACAGCTACGGGCTACGGTGACAAGCTGCGTTGGGCTGTTTACGATCCACTCGGACATTCTATACGACCTCCCAACAAAGGGAATGCTCCCGAGAAAGAACCAATTGACGATGGGATGGGTTACGAATTCTCTCCATACTGGGAACCATTCCAGGATAGCATTGAGTTTGAATATTGCCGGCAAATTTGGGAGTGGTGGAAGGCTAAGCATGAACTTGAAGGGGATAGTGTATCTACAGTGGAGTTCTCAGGACGTCCGTGCAAGCAGCATCTGCTGATTTCTGAAGCCTCACCCGATCTCCCTCCTAGTGGTTTTTTCAATTGTACCATCGAGGTGAGTAAATAATGTCCTAGTTGAGCTCGTTCTCATTCTCTCGCCGGAAGGTGCTACAAAAATTTAACAACCACGGCGGTGCGACCACTGTTTATGTCACAGACTATACGACCAACGCTTTTGTTCACGCCGTGCAAGCCACATGGTGCCCACCCGAGCTGTCAGACCGCGTGTTACAGTGCAGTATGTGGGATGACGCAAGGAACATCGCACAAATAATGAATGCCGGTGAATACTGGTACTTGCACAATGTTAGGGCGAGGTGGAATCCTACCCATTATATGGAAGCCACAATGCAGCTCGCGGAAAAGGTTACTCAACTAGATGAGACGAAACTCGAATTGCAGCCACATCTCAGAGCTCTTCTAGTGTTGGTATATCATGGCATGACGTTAGAACAAGCTGACCCCCTCTTCAGGAGAAAAAAAGAGTTTGAGTCGAATAAATCCAGCCTTACATCAGGGTCGGCATCATTGCATATTTTCCCAGAAATGCTCCTTCAAGATGTGGATGGGAGCACGAGCTTCCTTACTTGCGTTGTCGAGGTAACCCATTTCCTTAACGACTATTTGTATGCTCACCGTATTCCTGGTAGCTACTCCACGTCGACCTCAACTCGCGAGACGGACATTTGATATACGTTACCGACTACACATATAATCCTGACTTGCCAACCACCGTCTCAACAGCCGATTGGGTGTACAATCTTGAACATCGCGTGGTGAAGATAAAGTTGGACGACGCTCAAGCCAAGATTTCTTTGGACCTCAGGCCTAGTTCCATGTACATCATCCACAACCTGCGTATCAAACGCTTGAATGTATCTGGTGGTATGCATGGGTGCTTGGGTGGGGAAGATGCGCTTATCGTTTCCCTGCGCGACTCGTCAAGCCACCATGCCCAAACGTTGCAGGGGTCTGTACATTTTTAATGATTCATCTGACTCTGCTCAGACACCTATGTAGGAACAAGGAAAAGTGGAAGAGAGAAAATATGTTGAATGTTCTGACGACAAATGGGTCGCATGGAGAGACCCGTGGACTGCTCAGACAACCGTCGACCATCCTAGACACCACCACCTTACAAGAAGTACTCGCGACGCCTGCTCCAAACACGTTTAGAGTGTTAGCTCGTGTCATGGATTTCTTTCCCTTCTCTCTGGAGGATGCATGCGTCTTACGATGCACCAAATGTGAATCAAGGTGAGCGTTCCAGGTTCTCGGATACTTACGGATGTTCATCCCTTTTTTAGTCCCCCGCCTTCCTTCAAACTGTGCCCACGTTGCGATGACATGATGGAAACACATTCCAAGTGGTTTTACCGCTTGTATATTCTACTTCAAGACGAGAAAGGCAGCGAACTCATCGTGTCTCTATCGGGGAAAGAGGTATGTGTTCTTTATTGCGAGTGTAAGATTAATGTAATATTGTGACGTTTGCGCACCAGTGCATGTTGTTGCAAGACGTCGACCCAGCCGACTTTCGTTGTGATCCAGAGGCATTTACCAGGTTCCTAGCGAAACTCGATCCTATTTTGGGTAACTTGAGAGACGTCCATGCGGCTTGGTCGAGAAACGAGCATAAAGTTATCCAGTCCCCACTCATGATGTTCACACTTGAAAGTTGGAATATTGGCGACGAGAGAGGATACGGTCTCCTTAATTGTATCTCTATGACATAAGAGAGATGTCATGCTCAACTCGTGCCGCTGGACTATCATTTGTGCACCGTGGTACCGAAGATTGACATCATGAGGGATGTAATGTAGCGGTACGACCTATTATGTAGACATAAAAATCAGTCGATTGGACTGTTTACTTTGCCTCAACAATTTGCGACAAGCAAATTCCAGGTTTGATCATGTTCAGTTTGGACGGCTTGTAGCTGTGCGGAAACTTTACATTGACCTGTTCTTCAACCACTCGGGCACGCTGCACCGTATCAAACTGCGATCGCAGGCACACATGATGGGCTTGAAGGGCCCGACTAGTGACTGTGAAAGTATATCTCCGGGTTTCATCGATGTCATCGTCTTGACACAGGGGTAAACATAAGGGGCTTGATGCCTTTCCTAACTCGCTTCGTCAACATCATGGCCAACTGAAAGAAGGGGGGCATCCCTACTCGCTTCCGAACGTAATCGTGCCACATCTTTTCTATGAACTTGTGGAAAAACTACGCGGTGATCATGAACCCCTCACCGTACTGACCAACTGCCTAGAAACTCTCGCGGTAGGTAGAAGCTCCAGGTGTTACGAACGTAGCAGCGGAGATATCCGAATCCAGATGATCATCGAACAATGAAAGTGTAACCTTGTGTCACCAAACAACAAAGGAAATATCCAGATCAGAAGCGCGTGGTGTCGGTTTGAGGGTACCGCGGGCAATGTTGGCGGAGTGAACAAACTCTCTCGTAACCACACCCATCCATCTCGAGTCGTGAGCCATGTATGCCGGTTCTTGCGACGTGTTTTTATCTTTAAGGCTTGTCCCGCCGCGCGGAGATCAGTAGATAGAATCGTCCAAGCGGGTGCGCACCAGTCTGACCACTCAAGCGTTTCCAGCTCTATCAACACCTGACCCACTTGCCTACATACGTTTTGACAACGGGGGATATGTCCATGAGACAGACGAAAGCTAAGGACGAAGGGAGAAACGCGCTGGATAAAGGTTCACGTGACTGAAAACACAGTGTGACGGCGTGACTGTTTCGCGACAGACGCGCTCTGGGACGCGACATACAGACGAACTACCACTATCACTACTAACATGTCTCTGCCAGTCGTCAAGATAAATGTCAACTACGACGAGGAACTGGGTGTGCGCATTATTACTAGTAATCACCACTCACTCATCCGTTGCAGATAAAATACGGAATTTCCTTTCAACATATGTCAGCCATGACAAGGACTTGGATCGAGATTTCGCAAATATTGCTCTGAGCGACGACGAAGATGAAGATCACGATAGCTTCAGGACAAAGGGACTCAAGTATATGCAGCAGCTGGTATGCTTTTTAGTCCAGAGTCTCGCCCCATTTTGATACCCAGTATTCAAGCAACAGATAGCAAACCGTGAGAAGCAAATGCTAACCGTTGACCTCGAAGACATCCATCAGGCAAGAATTTTAGTACTCGTTTATCCTCTACGTATCTTAACATTACCCTCCTCGTAAGCACGAGAAAACCGTTTCCGAACTTGTGGCTCGTATCCAAAACAATACCCGACGCTATGTCCAGCTATTCTGTGAAGCCATTGACAAGCTTCTTCCAACTCCAACCAAGGACATAAGTGAACATGACGAAGTTATCGATGTTATCCTCCACCAGCGACGTGAGCGGAACGAGCAGACTGAGGGAGTTCAGGAAGGTTTTCCTGATCATCTCTTGCGGCGGTAGTGGGTGTCATCGTCACCGTATGGCATGCATCGTACTGATTATTACTTTAGTAATCTCTACTTTCAGCCTCTGCGATCTGACATTGCGCTAGCAGTCCGTGACGTCAAGGGCGCTCATCTGGGACGGCTGATTACTGTTCGCGGAATTGTTACTCGTGTTTCAGAAGTCAAGCCTCTTCTTCTCGTGAATGCCTACACGTGTGACATGTGTGGATCAGAAACGTTTCAACAAATCTCGAGCAAGACGTTCTCCCCAATCACCGACTGTCAGAACGAGAACGAGTGCAAAAAGAACGGCATCCGTGGGTCTCTACATATGCAGACACGTGCTTGTCGCTTCAGCCCGTTCCAGGAAGTCAAAATCCAGGAAATGGTTTGCCCCCTTTCTCTAGTCCTTTCATTTTTTCCTCAAATTCTTACAGGCGGACCAAGTTCCAGTCGGTCACATTCCTAGATCAATGACAGTCCATGTGAACGGGAACCTCGTTCGCATGATGAGTCCCGGAGATGTAGTTCATCTTGGAGGCATCTTCCTTCCCATACCATATACCGGATACCAAGCCATTCGAGCAGGGCTGCTTACCGATACATATTTGGAAGTGCAACATATCCATCAACTGAAGAAACAATACAGCGACATGGAAATGACACCACAGATACAAGCACAGATCGCTGATATGCAACGGGACCCCGCGTTATATAACAAACTCGCCCAAAGCATCGCTCCAGAGATTTATGGACACCAAGACGTGAAGAAGGCACTCCTCCTGTTACTGGTAGGGGGAGTCACGAAAACCATGGGTGACGGAATGAAGATCCGTGGCGACATTAACGTCTGTCTTATGGGCGACCCCGGTGTTGCCAAGTCACAGCTGCTCAAATACATTTCGAAGGTTGCCCCACGCGGTGTGTACACCACGGGCAAAGGTTCTTCCGGCGTCGGTCTCACAGCTGCTGTTATGCGAGACCCGGTCACGGATGAAATGGTTCTTGGTAGGTGACTTCCCCTTGATAAATGGTGTGCCTACTTACAAGAATGAGTCCAGAGGGGGGTGCTCTTGTGTTGGCTGACAATGGCATTTGTTGTATCGACGAGTTCGACAAAATGGAAGAAGCTGATAGAACCGCCATCCACGAAGTAATGGAACAACAAACGATTTCCATCTCCAAAGCCGGCATCTCCACCACTCTTAACGCTCGAACATCTATTCTCGCCGCTGCGAATCCACTCTATGGACGCTACAACCCGAAGGTATCTCCTGTGGAAAACATCAACTTGCCTGCGGCGCTCCTGTCACGTTTTGACCTCCTATTCTTGATTCTCGACAAGCCCACACGCGAAGATGACGAGCGGTTGGCTCAGCATATCACTCACGTGCACATGCACAACACTCACCCAAAACTCGACTACGATGTGATTGATCCTTCCTTGATGAGGTTAGCGTCCATAACATCGTTCCATCATATATATTGGCATTACTGATGCACGGAAAAAGACATTATATTGCACAGGCACGCCTCAAGCGCCCTGTCGTCCCACCTACAGTCTCGAATTATATCGTAGACTCTTACGTGCGTTTGCGCAAGCTCTCGAAAGAGGAGGCAGCTCAGAAGAAATCGCATACTTACACGTCAGCACGTACGTTACTTGGCGTGCTCCGCCTTGCTCAGGCGCTTGCACGTCTCCGATTCGCAGACATCGTGGAACATGGTGATGTCGACGAGGCTCTGCGTCTGATGGAGTGCAGCAAGGAGAGTCTCGAAGACGATGAAGGTAAAGAGTATGAACCTGATCGATCGGTCATCAGCCAGATCTTTCGGCTTATCAAGAATATGGCTGGGGAAGGTAGCGGTAAACGAAAAAAGAGACAGCGCAGGCTCGGCAAAGGACCTGGGGGCGAACGCGATATGGATGTCGACTCGAGCGAAGAAGACAACGACGGAGAGTTGGCCCTCATTGACGTGCGATCCAGGGTGCTGGGTGCTGGGTATACTGAGGCGCAACTCAATGATACCGTCGCTGAGGTAAGTTGGCGTTTCCTTTCTCATGCTATACGCCGTTCACTGTCCCCGTCCGTAGTACGAATCCATAGATGTTTGGGCACGCGTGGCGAATGGATCGAAGTTGCGTTTCATCAATGTCTGATGAAAAATATCTTGTCCCTCTCTTGCTTCCATGCTGTGCTTTCGATTGTACTGTCACTTTGTAACTATTCCCTCCAGTCGATATATGCAGAAAAAATATGTCCGTAAATATAACACGTCCTATCCCGAGTGTTCTTGCGAAGCATGTTCCCAGCTGGACCCACTGCCACTCCCGGGACTTGCTGATCCCTCACGCAACTGAGAATCATCTCGATATCTTGGCATTGGCTCTGCAGAGGCAGAGTCGTCGTCGTTCAAAAATTCGGAGTGAAAACCCAGTCCTGCCTCTTGATGATCTTCGAAGGATCGGCCAGGATGGAGCATGGTTCGTTCGTCCGCATCGTCATCGTCATCAGATACTTCCCCGAACGCGTCATACAGCTCCTTTGCCCTTGGTCTCGGGCGTGGACCGCCTCCAGAAACAGAACTCATCGGGAGGTCATCCGCGAGGGACGAATACGCGGCATGACGTTTTGCGCGTCTCCTCCAGAAGAAGATGCAAGCGCCAATAGCAAAGAGAACCACAGCGCTGATAGCGACAAAGAACCACTTGGAGTTGGAGACGAGGTTAGACATGTCGGAGAACCAGCCTTCGTCGGGAGTGGGGGTCATGCTGGGCGTTGGAGAGGATCCCGGGAAGGCGGGACGGTCAGCCTCGCCTTCTGCCGTGTCGTGATCGCTCGGGAGGCCCGACGTAGGTTTGGGGTGTGATTTAGTAGAAGAAGGGGTGGGGACTTCAACTGACTCTTGTTCTTCGGAAGATGGGAGGATTGCATCGTTGGTGGGGAGGACGTATGTCTTAGCTTGGGCAGGATCGATGGTGGAACCCCAGAACATAAGTCGCCAACCATGGAACGTTCCGTTGTGGTTTGCGTCTGACTGATCGGATACCCTGATGGTCCAGTCGCCAACCGGATTCTCGCCCCTTTTGTTGTAGTGAGCGACCGAGCTTCGAAGAAAAAATAAACCCACCAGTGCTTGATAGTCATGAACCGCCAGCCTCTGAATCCAGTAGTCGCATAATCTTGTTTGCGTACCGCAGCCAAGATACTCTTTATGCCGTTGGGACTGACGAGTTCCACTTCCACGTCACCTCGCTTAGAATGGGAAATCCACATGGTAATGGTTACTTGCTCGAGCCCTTCAAGGTTATGCTCGAGCAGCATATCGTTTGTGACAGCGAACGTGCTCTCAACCCCGCCCAGCGGGATGGGCACACCTCCAGTCATGGTGCCTTCTGGGTCTGATAAGGAACCGTTATTGAGCTGAATCGCGGATGGATGGAACCAGGCTTGGGGTTTGACGAGTTTCCAGCTCTGTGCGGCTGTGACAAATGCATACGCATTGAGCTGACCGTAGCCGTACTTGTAACTAAATGGCCTGCCCGAGGCTGTTTTTTCCCAGTCCGGGTCTTCGGGGTTAATCATTTGGGCCGATTGAACGCAAAGATGCTGGATGTCGCGCCAAGTAAGGTCGGGTCTTGTGGGGTGGTGTTAGACAGGTAAAAGGACGTCAGGAAAGACTGACCGGACTTGTAGAGCGAGGGCGAAGACACCTGCTGCGTTTGGTGCAGCAGCAGATGTGCCGCCATGGTTGGATGAACAGGCGCTTTCACCCACGTCGGTAGTAACCTGGTAGTGGATGAGAGAGTATAAGAGGAGAGGAAACCATGTACGGACGATGTTCTTTCCACTGCCTGAGCTGTAGGCAACAACCAAATTGGCTGCACAAGGCTCTGAGTAATATGGGTGGAGGCCCTTGTAGTCTACAGCTGAAACCGTGACGGAGTAGATGCTGTTGGTATAACCGTCGAAATTGCACTGGTCACCAGACATAGCGCCATTGCCACTGGCGAATACGAATATGGAACCTTTACCGTGTCTACCATTCTGTACGCCATTGAGAAAGGCCTTGTGGATGATGTAGCTTGGGCTTTCCATGGACTTGCCGTCGTCTGGGGGACCCCAGCTACATGAGTAAATGTCAACATCACGGAAGCCGTAGTTGAGTGCTGCGGCTTCGTCAACATCCGTGATTGGACCAGAGAGGATGCGCACGCCTGCCACCTTTGCTTCATAGGCGAGGCCGATGCCGCAGACGTCATTCTTCACGGCTGCGATCTGTCCAGCGCAGCGGGTGCCGTGGCGGTCATCGGCAAGGATCGGTTTTGGGAGGGGTGTGTGATCGTTGAAGTCGTAGGAATGCTCGGCATCCTAGGAGGAATGGGGAATGATTCAGGTGGCAGGAGTAGGGAGACGTACAAAGTTGTCGGCGAGGTCCTTGCTTTCGTAGTCAAGGCCGTCGTCAACGAGAGATGTGATGACGCCATGGCCTGTGATACCAATTTCCCAGAGACCGGTGACGTTCATCATGTGTTCGGGAAATTCTTCGTTGACAATGTGCCATTGCTGTGTAAAGAGAGGATCTGTGACGCCGAGACGGGTACTAATGTCGGCAGCAGTGTCCGGAGAAATGGGGGGTGGGGCACGTTTTGTCCGCTGGCGTGGGTGCTGGTGCTCGAGCAGGTTGATGGCAGAGAGGAGGCGGCGGGTACGGTCATCGCGGGTATGGATGGCTGCATGTGTGCGGAGGGCGTCGTAGCGGGCGAGGACGGGGTGGCTATGCGGCGGGGGGTGTTTTGGGGCACGAAGGAGCCATGCATTGGGGAGCTCACCGACCTGACCGACAAGCTCGAGGCCAAGGCCGAGTTCGGTAACGCACTCGTCGACGGAGAGGGCGGAGGGGGCGGGATGGTGATCGAGAAGGAAATAGTCGAACGTCGTATGGTCACGCTTGGCGGGGACGGTGACGGCGGGGGCGAGTGGGGCGAGGAGGACGAGGGCGACGACGAGCGGGTGTCGGCGTGCCATCGGTCTGTTGCAAAAGGCGGGGATCACGTGCATCTGAATGACCCGCCGAGTAACTTGCCTCTTTTGGAGTCTGCTCTTTCGAACAATGCCCGTCGCGAGGAAGCGCACGCGTCGGTCGCTGTCCCCCGTACCAGACAGCGACGACAACCGTACACCACCCCCGCCTCCTCGCTGGACATCTCCAGAACAACCCATTCTCCACGTTACAGCCGAGCACGAGTTCCCAGAGGGGCCTGACCTCCAAATCATCGGCGAGACAGATCCCCTCGACGATGACCGCGACGATGACGTCCCCGTCCGTGTCCTTACTGACTTTTCCATATACGACCACACCACTCTCCAGCTCGTACCCGTCGCTCGCCTCCTCGAGCTCTCTTCCAACCCGCGTCTGTCCTTCTCTGCCTCTGGCTGTGTCAAGGCTTGGATAGACAATGATGACGAAGGTGACGACGGCGACGAAGACGATCAGGACCAAGAGGGCGCGGACCAAGTATGTGAAAATAGTGTCGACGATCCGACTGCCGAGGACCGCATACAACGCGTCAAGCTGACCCCCGTCAAGAGGTTCTCCCTACACGACCTCAAAAAGTACCACCGCCGTCTTGACAGGTACCCTCTCTCTCTCTGCAGGTATTCTCTCTCATCATCCACAGCAACATCTACATCCTCACCCAGTATGCTTGGTACATCCTCGATATCCCCTCGCCACTTTACAGCCCTTTCTATACCAGCCTTTGGCTCAAGCACCGCGTCCTCCATCTCGTCGTTTCCTCCGCCGTCTCTCGTCCCAGGCTTAGCTACGATGATTTTATTCACTCGCTTGATGTCACTCCTGCCTCCGATGACGACGTCGCAGTTTCCCTCAAAATCCTTGGCAGGAGCATTACAGAAGATGATGTCCAGTCAGATGACGTCGTATGTCTTTTCCACCTCCTGCTTGCTTTCCTCACCCCCTCCCCAGAAATCATATTTGCTGGCCGTTCTCGACGACCTCCAGGCAAATGAACACATCAGCATCCGTCGCACCCCTTTGTTTCGCACCCTCCTTGGTCATCAGCTCTCATACGAGTTCAAACCCGAGCTTAAGCCATCCAGCTCATCCCGTGCCCGCGCCCAGTCGCGTATCTCCTCGGGTGACCCGGAGCTTCAAGTCCTCGAACACCGCAACCCAACTGTCGTTACTACCGTCATTGCTCGCGTCACAAATCTGCTATTCGAACAAAACATAAAGCTCGCGAACATCCCTGTCCAGGATGACACTGATATGGATGAGTTACAGCCCACCCATGTCTCTCTCGTCCACCTCGCGAACCCCAACTCTGTCAAATGGGGCCTTCCCACGGATCATCCGGGTTATTACCAGTCCGTTTGCGTTGACGGTGTTGTTTATTCTGTACGTCTGCTAGTCCTTCCACCTCCCCTCTTCTTCATTACGCCTTTAGATTGGCGATACCGTTATGGTTGAGCCGGGGATAGATGAGAACAAAGCTCGCGCAAAGAGCTACGCCCATGAGCCTGCTCAGTCACCCAATTCACTTGCCAACTCTCGCTGGTAAGCAGGCCACTCTTACTCAGCCCATTTTGGAGTTCAATACATTCCAGGTTCTGCCGAATATGCTACCTTTTCGAGGACGAGCGGGGCCACAAAATGTTCCATGGCCAGTGGCTCACCCACAGCTCAAAGACTCTTCTTCAGGAGCTTGGTCACTCGCAGTCACTCTATTTAATGTTAACAGACTGCGAAGATATTCACATTGATGCGATATCACAAAGGTGCAATGTTCGTGAGCTTGACCCAGATGCCCCCGAGCCAGTTGATGGGAACGCATCGGAAGAGAACGACTTCTTTACTGGGTATGATATTTTACACCTCCGTCTACTCATCCTCTAACACTATAGTCGTCAGTTTGTTGTACCACAGTGCAGACGCTTCCTTCGTCTCGCTTTCCGAGGAACAAACAGTGTGCGCCTTTGCCCACTGTGACGCCCATCAACAGTGCCTTTCTTGTGGTTTCCAGGCGATGAAATCGAGCTTCGCTCGTCCTCGTCCTCTTCCTGGTGGGGGGTTCGCGCAACACCAATTTTCGTACCACCTCCACGATTTCGTCTATATCAAATGTAAACAAACACACACCGTCTACAAAATCGGCCAGATAATAAAGTTAAAGGCGATGAAGGTTCCGATCGAAGTGACAGTCCTACTGTTTGGAAGGTACGACGACGTGGTGAGAAGAGTGAAGTTGGAAGACAAACACCGTTTATTACCATCGGATGACGTGGGTCCTTCTCCTCAGGTGGCGGTTGTGCTTGCTGATCATCCATGCAGCGTAGGCTTTTCAAAACAGACGAGGTGGAGCTTGTGCACGATGAAGATCTGCAGGGCCAGTGTTACGTAGTTCATGAACGTGACACTGATGCAATCGACGAATGGGTGAAGCATGATGATCACTACTATGTCAATCAACAAGTCTGCTCGTTGAAACCCAAGTCTCTTGATGATCTCCAAGTTTGGCCGAAAGGCGAATTCAAATCCTGCAAAAGATGTCATGAGGCAAGGGAAGAACTCTTGGAACGGCAGAGTCTACTCCTTAACAGACATGGTCGCCTGCGTGGGTTGGAATTGTTCAGTGGTAAGATTTTATTTGTACATGTCTTACTGTAATATTAACCTTGGATTGCAGGAGCTGGTGGTCTTGGAACTGGTTTTGAATTGTCCGGCTTTGTAGAGACTCGATGGGCGATCGAATTTTCGCCCAGTGCAGCACGAAC
>QFEL01004060.1:0-15960 GCA_003316195.1 Neoboletus brunneissimus
TGTTGATCTTGATACACATTAGTCTTTTAGTCGTTGGACGTTTATACGGTACTATTTCGATGATCTCTGTGTTGTTCCATACTTCGCCAACGTATATCTTTATTGAAAAGGGTTCCAAGCAATCCCCCAGTCGCCTGATGATCGCAAGTTGTGGAGTGTTGCGGTGACAATGGGCTGAGAGACTGCGAGGGATATTGGCTATATGTGCCCGCACGGATCTCGAAATAAGAACTTGCGTATTCGTATTTGATCATGATGGAGCCCAGTTTGGAAGTTTAGTTTGATGACGTCGGGAACGCCCCAGTTTATTTGCAGCGTTGGTACACGTGTAGGATGTCGCTGATACCGGGATGTCCGGCCCTGACTCAGGGACAACCACCCCGACCTGGTTGACTGGCGCGGTGTCGCAGGGGTATCACCAAATGCCTGCGCTATGATCGCCAAACGTTTGAAAGTGGAACGAGAGGGGGAGGGAAAAAAAGAGTTGCCGGAGCGGGGTTAGAGCAAAACACGTTTGATCGCGGGGAGAAATTTACACGCGCGGATAATCACCCCGATTATATATATGCATCATCACCACGATCACACCCATCCTGATGGCGAAGCAAGAAAACTTGGATGCCAAGCGTCGTGTGTCTAGCGAGGTGGAACGAGCGGACCGTATGTATGGCGTCGCATTGGAAGCGTGTACGTTGCCCCATTTTCCCATAGGATCTGCTGGTGCATATTCGCGGGTGCCGAGCGGCACTGAATGAATGGGGGGGGGGGGGCCCGCGGACGATCTCGACCGACGGCGGGATACTGGGGTGTGGCAGTACGTCTATTTTGCAAGTTGGGGGATTGATACAATTACAAGACACCTGCGATCTTGACGGAACCTGTTGTATGAAGACAGGGGAGCTACGACCCGATCGGACAGGGGTTTGAGAAAAGAAGTCGGACCATTACCACCCCTTCGAGTGTTGTTAGGAAGTACATCGTATGGCATCATACCGCACGTCTCCCTGACTGTGAGACTCCACGCACGGCAAAAAGAGGAAAAGAAAAAGAAAAAAGAAAAAGAACAAGGAAACGGTCATTCCCGCGCTTCCTTTGCCGATATTGTAATGCACGGCCTTCTGGGGGTAGAGTTGAGTTGGTGAGTGTATCGAGAAGTCATCTTCTCGTGAGTCGTGAGCCATAATTTTGCG
This sequence comes from Neoboletus brunneissimus, assembly GCA_003316195.1. Taxonomy (NCBI): domain Eukaryota; kingdom Fungi; phylum Basidiomycota; class Agaricomycetes; order Boletales; family Boletaceae; genus Neoboletus; species Neoboletus brunneissimus. The sequence goes on from QFEL01004060.1 coordinate 1,191, forward strand.
GTGTAAACGTCACGCGGAGAGAAAACGCTGCTTCAAGCTTCATCCTGGATAACGCCGCGCCAAGCAATACACGCTGCAGGTGGGGAGATGATTGGAAATCAGTGACTTTTGCACGAGGTATAGAGTGCTGACCAACAATGCGTGTGTTATCCCGATTGTCAGAAAGGGATGGTGCAACCGCAATCTCCCTTGAATTTATTCCAGGTACAAAAAAGGCACAGATACGAGGCCAAGAAAGTAAGCACCAAGCAAACCAAGAGTAAGCCGAGAGCAGCCAGGTCAGGAACGACGACACCCTATCTATGCGAGTATGCTTCCGGGTGCTTCCTCGGATGAGAGGCGGCTTTCGAATCTTCCGAGTCTTCCATTTCGCATAGCGATTGACGGGTTAAGATAACAAACGCGGCAGATGAGCGCAAACGCCGGGGGATAACGTAGGTCAGAGGGGTGTCCGATAAGACAGGGTGAACATTCCGTCTGATTCACGCCATTTGATATGAAGATGGGCCTAGAAGGCAATTTCATATTTCGTGCAGAAGTAAACTCATGAATGTAACACGAGCGTGCGAGAGGTGGCACTCATCCGGAAAGAACTTGACTGGGAGTGAAAGGGAGAGCTCTGGGCAATTGAATCCGACACGAGATGGAAGAAATCGCGGAGATGAATCGGTTGAAGGGGAGCAGGTTTGAGTCTTTCAAATAAGGACCATTGAGAGCGGTAAGAAACGGGCGCGACACCGAGATCGTGTATACCGTGCTGGGTCCCAACGTTTTTGAAGTAGAAGTAGAAGCTTACCTTTGGTATACCTGTGGTAAAATAGGTGTTCCCATGTGGTAAATAATGTCAAGGGACACGCCAACTGGTCGCATGATGCGGTGAATCCTGTTCCTCAGTGACGGAATTGGCACTTGGCTTGTCTTGTCCGACCGTTTTTGACGAGGACCCGTGGGTAAAGGACCTACGTCACCTTGTCATCCTTGCCCGTTTAGAAAATGAGGGCCGGGTGGGCGGTAGTCAGGAATGCGCGGCATCCACAGCACTCCAGCTGACATGCACACGTACCCGCATAGGACAAGATACAATTAATGGATGGAGATCGATCAGGTTAGATACCGGGATCTAGGTCGTAGGAATGCACGCGATTCTGACACTCGCTTCTAGGCTGTGTAAATGCGGTGGTTTGTGGGCGATGTGGGCGAGAAATTACGAAGTGGTGAATGGTGGTTGCGTGTCTCTTCTCCAGAAGATAACAACATAGGGTTGCGGGCGGACATCCAGGCGAGGATGTTGATGGGAAGATAAGCAAAACTGCACAGCTACGGCGGGTTAGCTGAATAAGCGGTGGTTCATTAAGTGACAGATGAAGTACTAGTATGCATGTGGCGAGCCTAACGAGGCAGGTCTGGTCACGACGAACGGAAAGAAGACTTGAATAGGCGTGAGGTGGAATAATGATGGTCCTGGCTTGATAAAGAGAAATCAAGCAACGAGGGAGGGGAAAGCTGCAAAACTTGGTACGTTTCTGGGATTAGCATGGATTAGTTGAAGGGTTTATCGAGCAAACCATCGAGTCACGTCATATGTCGCGGCAAGGGCCCCGGGGTGGACCCACTTCTTCGTAGTACAGCGCATATGAGGGCATGTAACCAGGTTCGGTTCGGCGCTTCGTGCGTGTCCTCGGCTCCAGGCCATCTCCCTTCTTGCCCCATGGCGAAAGCCTACGAAAAGATAACCACTGGCGGTGTAGTAAAAGTCAGGGACGAACATGTTACTCCGCGGTTATTCACCCATCTCCGATTGTCTGACAGGGTAATTCAAACCATTTGAGGGTATTCCCTGATCCTCACGCCGAATGAGTAGTAATACTATCGTGCACGTTTCCGCTTCTTTGTAGGTCATAAGTAATGCCAGTTGCGTAACAGCATAAAGGAGCTCATCGTGCCAGTACATGACATCCACCGCTTATCGTCACCAGGGGGTCAATTATTCAATCACTTCATGTACCTCGATCAATCAACTACTTGATTATCCCATGACATGCGCTTCTTCGTGGTCGAAGATGACGCCTTTCAGTAATCAATACACCTAATTGAACCTCGAAGTGGGTGGCATGCTGACCGATTGCCTCGGGAAAGGCAGCTCCAGAATTGCTTCGATGTGAGATCCCCGAGGAAACCGACAATACATGTTTGAGAGGTGGCACCAGCGCAAAAGACAGAAAGAGTAAAAAGGAATCCTCAGTCAGAAAAGATGTCGTCAGTTGAATCTTTCCATCATGGACGAGCCGTTGTAGGCGGTGAATGGGAACTTCTCCGGTAAAATCGGTAGGGAAACTTACCTGAATGACCAAGTGAAGCGGCGGGGCACCGCCCGGATCGCAGTTCGCGAGCGTGATGGTTCGAGGATGGTTGATAGACAACGGAAACTTTGATCGAGTACACGATCACCGAGTTTCAAACTTGGGGATACTCGTATAGTAATGAGAATTTAGGAAGTTTCCATACCGTCCTGCTCTGGTTCCCGAAACACAATCTGTTCTGAGACACCTCCCTCTTGCTGTATACCTCCCTTTCTTCCATCGGGTTCCCTTTCGACTTCCTTGGCAGCGCGCGGTGCCGGACCGCGAACAGAGTTATCCGCGGTAGTTGATGTTTCGCCTTGACCAATGCGGATAATAACGTTCATAGTCGATTTGACTCTCGTCTTGAATTCCTCTTGGGGACCGTCTTCTGCTTCACTCCCCCCCTCAGACAACACCTCGTCGTGCACTTCAAGTGAGCCCGTAAACACATCTACGTGCACCTCATCCTCCCCGTACGGCAAGATTGGGGGGAGAGACACGGCCAGGAGCGCAAGATGTGGGATGGCCGCACCCATTGCGCTGAGTCTGAGCTCTTTGAAACCGTCATCGACAAGAAGAGCTTTGCAGCGGCGGAGATATGCAGCTAATTTGGTTTTCCTGGTTATACAAATATTGTTCTTGCCCTCATGGTGGGCGGAACGTGGACCTGTGGCAGAGGATGCCAAGGCAACGGTAGGGAAGGGACGCGGAGGGGCAAGCTTTCGGATGCGTGGACGGCGATTTAGATTTGACTGCGCGTCAGGTTTCTGGGATGGTCCTGCTTGATCTGCGGACGCGTCAGGAGTGCGCGACGTCGCTTGGGGAGTTTCTTTTTCCTTTGTGTTTCTTGCAGCGCCTGTGTTGCTCTTTTCTTTCTTTGCGCGACTACCCCCTCCGGTGTTGGTCTCGTTCTTCCGCTTGTTGCTCATTAAAGAGCCCCTTGAAAAGGCATAATCTTTTATATTTGATCATGTGATCCAACTATGACCCACCCTCAAGTGGGGCTAAAAACTTGAGCAAGACGGAATTCGGATAGGCAGAATCGTACAGGCGGTCGAGATCCGCATACAAGCCATCTTTCCCGGTTTTTGTCTCCTCTTCGTCTTCGTCTGCCTTCTAGCCTCAAGAGCTCGAAGAAAACACAAAAAATCGCCAAAAAAAAAAGGGCAATCAGTCCGAGTAGCGCACGCTCAGTATGAGTCAAGACGTTGCAGAACAGAACATTCAGATGTGGAAGGTCAAGAAGCTCATCAAGAGCTTGGACTCGGCGAGGGGGTATGTGCCATCAAATCGCCGCCTCTATCATCACACCGCTGATCGTACGCGTGCGTCCCTATAGAGCTGGGACGTCCATGATCAGTTTGATCATCCCCCCAAAGGTACCCTGATCGTTATAATCGGATTCGTATACATCATCCGACCTAATTTCCACTATCATAACACAGGACCAGATATCCCGTGCATCCGCTATGCTTACACAGGAGTATGGTACAGCTTCCAACATAAAGTCTCGTGTGAACAGGCTCTCCGTGCTCGCTGCGATCACCAGTACCCAGCAACGTCTCAAGCTTTACAACCGTGTGCCCCCGAATGGTTTGGTTCTCTTTGTAGGCACAATTCTTACCGATGAAGGCAAGGAGAAGAAGGTTTCCTTCGACTTTGAACCTCACAAACCAATCAATACGTGTGTCCCTTTCTATATCTGTCCGTATCTCGTGACCCTGCATACTCATTGGGTTCGCATCCTTGTCCTTTTCTCACACTCAGGTCTCTCTATCTTTGTGACAATAAATTCCACACTGAAGCTCTGTCGGAGCTTCTCGAATCCGATTCCCGTTTCGGATTCATCGTGATGGATGGAAATGGAACTCTCTTCGGTACTCTTGCCGGTAACACGCGCGAGGTCATCCACAAGTTTACTGTCGATCTCCCCAAGAAGCACGGCCGTGGTGGTCAGTCTGCCCTTCGTTTCTCCCGTCTTCGAGACGAGAAGCGGCACAACTACGTCCGCAAGGTTGCTGAACTTGCAGTTCAGCACTTCATTACCAACGACAAAGTCAATGTTAGCGGTCTTGTGCTGGCTGGCAGTGCAGATTTCAAGACAGAGCTCAGTCAGAGTGACATGTTCGACCCACGTTTGGGAGCCAAAGTGATCAAGGTTGTCGATGTGAGCTACGGCGGTGAGAATGGTTTCAACCAGGTGGATAGTCCAGACGAAAATTATTCATTCGAGACATTGACATGGTATCAAGGCTATTGAACTTGCTGCCGAGTCGCTGTCGAACGTCAAGTTTGTGCAGGAGAAGAAGCTCATTCAGAAATACTTTGACGAAATCAGCCAGGATACGAACAAGTACTGCTTCGGTATCGATGATACGCTCCGTGCTCTCGAACTCGGTGCTGTTGAGACGCTCATTGTCTGGGAGAACCTTGATGCCACACGCTATGTCCTGAGAAATGCTGCTGGAGGTAAGACGTGTCTTCGTCCAATAGTCGTCAACAATGACTCCTAACTCCACTCTAGAGGAGATCATTGTCCACTCCAACGACCAAGAAAAGGATCGCGAGAAATTCGTTGACAAGTCTACTGGTCTGGAGATGGAGCAAGCTACTGAGCCACAGTCTCTGCTCGAGTGGTTCGCAGAGAAATACAAAGATTTCGGTACTAACCTTGAGTTCGTGACGAACCGTTCCCAGGAGGGTGCCCAGTTCGTCAAAGGGTTTGGTGGCATTGGAGGCTTGTTGAGATACAAGGTCGACATGACCAACCTCGCGAGCATGGATGATGATGAGGACGAGTTCTATAGCGACAGCGAGGACATTTGACAGTTTGGTTGGCTCTTCGGAGCCCCGTCGACTAAGGGTACGCTCGGCGGGGCGTGGAGGTGGGGTGGAGGCGGTGTGGGTACAGTGAAAGAGTTTTTGTTGTGTTTTGCAACAACTGTCGATCGTGAGGTGGATGGGATGTGTTTCAGCGCCCGGACAAGGTTGGGTGCAGATGCAGATGGTCACCATTGACTTCTAGATGGACATGCGCCTATTATTCTTTGGAGGTCAGTTCGATGAGTATGAATGTGTTGCAGTCGTTGACCGAAATCTTTCAGGTGTAGAAAGGATATTACTGGCGCATTCCAAGTTGGTTTGTCGCCAAGTAGCCCGTGATCTTGTAGTTTTACTATGCTGTTCTTTTGATCAATCCATGCCATCGGTAACTAGGCGGAGCGTGTGACGTCACCTGATTGTTCGTTCCACTGGCCACACGGGTGTGGGCTTTGCGGATATTTGTTGAGCACTCTCGTTTCGACAGCTCCCAACTCTCATACTAACGAACCACAAATCTCGCCAGCCCACAGTCGACACCCCCCGCAGCTCATCCACGCACTTGTCGAACACTGCTGCTCCACGAACATGGCCGGTGCATACAGTTGCCCCTATTCAAATACCATCACTCACACGATGCATTTCAGGTAGGAAGCGAGCCGCACCCGAAGATACCACCACAGGAAAGCGCGAAACTCGCAGCTCAAAGGTGGCCAAGACAGAGGGCGCTAAAGCCGCTGGCAAGGCCGCCAAGGGTACAGCGCGTCTCAAGGCGTGTCTGATCATCTACTATGCAATTCCGCCGTGTCTAACCACCGTATGACTAACAGACCTCCATGGCTCAGTCTGCGTTCAAGTCTCGCGCTGTCCCTCTCCACGTGAGCATCACCACGACAGCCCCCGCTCCCGAGGGCCAGGAATCTGTTTCGGCAGATCCTGGATTCTTGGCGGGCACACCCCTCATCCCGAGCACCTTTGCAACGGGAAGCTTTGGATGGAAAGGGCACAAACGCATGGTGGTGGAGTTGCCCAAGGCTGAAGGGGAAGGGGAGGGGGAGAGGGTTCATGTTACGTTGACGTACGTGTTCCACTTGCCTTGTGGCGTTGTGGTTTGGATATCAATGAGCCGCCACAGGATCAATGCCACTGTTATTGGCAGCAAGGATGTGAAAGAAGGGGAAGAACATGAAGGTGAAAAGGAAGGCACAGGAGAGCATGCTACCGAAGAGGCATCCGGCGAACCCATTGAACCCAAGCAGGGGGGGTCTCCGGGGGCTGAGGCAAAAGAAAGCAGGGATGACCCGCCGGCTGGTGAAGAACAGGCTGAAGAAAGTGCTTCGTAATTATTCTGATCTGTAACCTTTCCTGGTTTGTATGTGCTAGCATTCTGGGCAAGATGGTATGGTTTCGTCCGAGCCAAAGTAAGGCTCGTCGGATCCTTAGTTGTAGGCTCACCACAAGAATACATTATCATGTCCAAATCTCGTCGCGCTCTTCGAAGTCGAGCCTCCGTCGTATCCGAACCACGGAAACTGCCATTGGATAGTAGTGTCTAACAACTTTTCGTCCTCTAAAACATTTGAAGGTCTTCGACCAAGACCTCCAAATTTATCGCATGCCTCCACCTACTAGCAGGCCCGGATAGTGCCAATCCCAGGGACTTGGGCTCAACGATAGTATCGCGTTGTCCCAGACATGCCTTCGATGATTCGGAGGCACAAGTATAGTCGGTCAGTGACCTGGTTACGGCAACGGGAAGATACTCAAGGTTAGAACAAGAAGGTGGGAACCGAGTTGGAGGTAGCCTCTGATACCCACCACCAGCTTGGACCGTGGTTACCAGTTTACGTAGGGGAACAAGAGAGATTTGTGAGTCGAAACTATGTCCTTCGTCACGAACTAACCTAGTTTCCACTGAAAGCATGTCTGTTGATATCAAGCCGCTTTCTCCCCCAGTGGAAAAGGGCGAGCTACCTTTCACTGCAGCTCCGAGTATCAAACGTCATCATGGTTCAGCACCGCTCAGTCGAGTCAATTCATCTTTAGTCACCGTGATAAAATGCTCTATCCCAACAATCTACCTCATATACCTTCTGTCTCGCCACTCTGTGTTCACTGTTTCGCTTGCACCGAGTTTAGGTGTGAAGTATCCTTCGACTTCAGGGCCCTTGAGTGCATATTCCGATGATCCCGCCTCCGAATTCAAGGACGACGTCTTCCCCCTGCGGGCACAGGACAGTTGGGATATCTCCACCGACTTCCCTTACCCACGCACCCTCACCTATGACGTCGAGGAAGGTACCTGGCTTCGCCTCGATGTTCACCCACTATCTGGTGATATTGTATTCGATATGGCCGGCGACATCTACTGTCTTCCGGCGTATTCTTATTCTAAGGCAAACTTGACGAGCGGAATAAAAACCACGGCCATCCCGGTGCTCACAGGGGTACCTCACGACGCCGACCCCAGCTTCTCTCCCGATGGCGATCGTCTGGCTTTCAGAAGTGATGCGGGGCTCGGGGTTGACAATATCTGGGTTATGCCGTGGGCTGCTGGTGGCTGTTCCAAAATGGACATCCGATCACCCTCCGCGATGACTGCGGAGGCAGTCGCCCAAAGGGACTATGATGCTGGTTTGCTTGCACAAGGCGTCAGAGAGACAGAAGATCGGAAACTAAGGAGACTCTCGCAGGAGGGCAGACTGGCAGGTCTGTGCTTGGATAATTATAATAACAATGGATCTGACCCGTCTTTGTAATGTGTAGCTGTGCGCGTCACCAATGAGACCTATAATTGGGTCTCCGACGCACGTTGGCATCCTTCGGGCACCAAGATCATTGCTACGAAATGGTACTTCTCCCAACGCTCCTTGGGTGCGGGCGAAGGATGGGAATATGATGTTCCAAGTCTTTACGATTTTAAGCAGCGCCGAGTGGAAGTAAACTCGGGCAGGCGTCTCGTTTCCAGAGTGCTGCCACTAGGGTGGACCAAGGCTGACTATGTCGAGCAGCAGATCGGTCATGAGCAATTTTCCTGGTTAGGCAACGACACACTTGTGTATTCGGGAAATGTCAGGGATGTCGAGGGTAGTTTCGAGTACTCCAAAGGTATGTATGCACCCATAGTTCTGGTTGATTTTGATTATCATTCGTTGCGGCAGACGTTCACAAGGGTATTTATTCAATTTTCGCACGAAACTTGACATTTGGGGAAGAAGTTCTCGTTGATACATTTCCCGGAGGCGCTAGCAGACCTATGTTGTCTCGTGATGGACGTACCCTCGCTTTCGTCCGTCGCGTTCGTGACAAAGAAGCACTTGTGCTGAAGTATGTTTTGTGTACACGTCGGCTCTAAACCCTTGTCTCATTCATGCCGCAGGGATTTACAAACGGGCACACTCCGCAATATCTGGCACGGGCTAACCTACGATCTTTCTACGATCTACGCCCCAATGGGCACTTATCCCTCTTTTGCGTTTGATCCCTCTGACGAGGCTATTCTTATCTGGGCCGCTGGTCAGATTTACCACGTTCCACTCACCTTGAACGCGCTTGGGGAACGTGTGCTGGATGGCATACCTCAACCTGTCGGCTTTCGCGCCCATGTCGAGATCAAACTCGCGGAGACTCTGAGGGCAACTACAGACGTCAGAGAACTTGAGAAGGGTGAACAACGTCTTCATGCGTTTACCCAGCTCGCCCTCGATGATACTGGGACGCGTGCGGTGTTCCAGGCTGCTGGTGTCACATATGTTCAGGTGTTGGGATCGACCTCCACAGCGCAACGTGTACCTGTTGCGCATGCAGGAGCAGCATATTACTCACCCTCTTTCGTTGGTGGGAACAACGACTTGATCATTCATGGGCGATGGTCGGACACGTATTTCTCTTCCTTCGAGATTGCTGATTTGGGTACCGGCAACACATACGAGTTGACTGGCCTTCCAATGGGGCGGTACTTTAGTCCCGTGACCTCGGGTGGAGGAGGAACGGTTCGCACAATTGCTCTCGTCAAGACGAGTGGTGACCTCCTCACTGGCGACGTTGTCGCCACTGCCCAACCTGGTCTTTGGATTGGCGAGTTCACCCTACCCACAGAAGCCACCTCATCCCATTCGATCCCCGTGACGAATGTCCGGAAAATCCGCACTACCATCAGTTCCTCCGACGATGCGTTGAAGCTTAACTTTATCTCTCCTGACAAACTTCTCGTCCACCAATCTGATCGTGTTTTCGCTGTGGATCTCTCTCGCGGCGCTGACGAATGGGGACGCTATACGGAAGAGACCCTTGCGAATGGTCACTCGACAAATGAGTTGGTGTTTTCGCACACTACCCATGGTGCAGCCTTCGTGAACTTCCAGCAAGTCTACTATGCCCCTGGAGTGACCTCTTCGACGGATCTGTGGAGTAAGCCAGGCAAGGCACCAGCGGGATTAGCAAGGCTTAGCTTGGATGGTGGGCACGATCTGGTTGTGAGCGGTGATGGAACTGTTGTTGGGTGGTTCCTCGGTAAGACTTGTGATTCAATCCTTTGGTAGCATTTCTCATGCTATGCTGACTAGGACCCTTCCTGCATACGTTGCCCATTTCTCGACTTCCTGAGTGCTCGCAAGCTATTAAAGCGGATACCCAGACGTTTGGAGTTGGCTGTGTGACTCGTTTGCTGGAGGTCACCGAGGTGGACGTGCGATACGAATCGGAGGTCACGAGGCTTCGTCGTGAAGCTCGTGCATTTTCCGGTGTGGATGTCGTTGCATTTGTGAATGCTACAATTCTTACCATGGGACATGGTGACGTTCACCGTGACTTGATCAGCGGCGGGACGGTCGTCCTCCGAGATGGCCTCATTGATGCAGTGGGCAAGGACAGCGAAGTATCTATTCCAGCTGGGGCTTTGATCATGCAGACTGATGGCGGTGAGTCGCAGACGGATGCAACCCGATGATGAGGATCTTACACGTCAAATTCTATTAGGATACATCATCCCAGGATTCATTGACGCACACGCCCATTGGAGTGGGACGAGCGTCAAATATCCCGCCACTTCTTGGGAGATGGAAACCTTCCTCGCATATGGAGTCACAACGATGCACAAGTACGTGGATTAGTTGAAGACGTTCGTAGCGTCCTCCTAAGTACTTCTTTCAGCCCAAGCTTGCATAACTCACTTGGCTTCGTTGAACGGGCTCGCGTTGAGAGTGGTCTTATGATTGGCCCTAGGATTTTCCACACAGGTCAAATTATCTATGGGGCGTCTGACTACTCTTACCATCTCGACATTGCAACCACTCAAGAAGCGAAAGAAGCGCTCACTCGTATCAAAGCCGAGGGTGGACCAGCGAGCTGGTCTTATAAGAACTACAACCTGCCAGCGAGGGCGTCTAGGCAACGATTGTTGTTGCAAGCGAGGAAGATGAACATGGCTTGCGTGCCCGAGGGTGTGAGTAGTTATGCTACAAATTTAAACGATGCGACTAACGCGTCAAAATGTTAGGGCATGAATTTCGATTGGGACCAAACATACATTGTGGATGGTAGATGGATTTTCGGGCCGTAAGGAATGATTCTGACGTGCTGTAACTAGGAATGACGACTGTCGAACATAACATTCCCGCCTCAGTACTGTATGACGACATTCTCACGCTCTATTCTCTGAGTGGAACTGGATCGACGCCGACGCATATCGTTGACTATGGAGGACCGTTTGGGGAACAGTTGTTCTGGGCGACCGTGGATATCCCCAATGATCCAAAGTATGTATTACCGCAGCGTTGACGCATGGACACATCTGAATACAATGCGCTATGCAGACTCAGACGCTTTACGAGGCACGATATCCTAGAAGGTTTGTCCGAGTCCATGAGCCGGCCAGCAAACTGTTCGTTGTCTTCAAATGTTTCTCCATGCGAGAGCTAACACGCCCTGTTAGCATTTGCACTTTTCAACGTTTCTTCGTCGGTCGCCAAGATGGTTCATCGCGGACTGTCTGCTCACATTGGAGCACATGGGGAGCCCCCGCTAGGTCTGATGTATCATCAAGAAATGGCATTTGCCAGGGCTGGTGGGCTGAGTAACTACGAGGTCGAATTCACTTTCTTCTCACACTGCCGTGTTTATCTCAAATTTGCTGTTATTCAGGTCATCCGTGCTGCGACTTCTGATGCAGCAACGACTTTTGGTCTTCAAGAGTCCCTTGGCACAGTTTCCGTAGGCAAACTTGCTGACCTCGTTGTTTTCCCTGAGGGCTTTGATTTGCTTGATGATGACATCCACCAGACAAAGGAGATCAGGTTTGTCGTGCGGGGTGGAAGGATATGGGCGGCTAAGACTATGACAGAAGTTTGGCCAGTGAAGGGAAGGCGACAAACCCTGCCTCCCTTCAATGCTGAGTAGTCTACTTTGGATCGTTTCCGCTTCAGTAGAAATCCATCCAGTGCGAATGGAGATCACGCAATACAGTATCTGAGTCTATTCCGATTAAGCTCTACATATCAAACTCGAATTCTGAATCTGAGTCATCCTTTCTTGGTGGTTCGCGGATGTTCTTTGGAGCTTGTGCATTCGTCCTGGTTGCTGCAGATCGCATACGAGAAGATGGGTCGTCGGAGTCGTTGTCGTCTTCATCGGAGCTATCACTCCGATCCTGACTACTCTCTCCACTTTGGAAAGAACGTTCAGGGGGGTCAATAGCTCCACACAACATTAGGAGTGCCTCGAGTTCTTCTCAAATAGGTGGATAGTAGCAGAGGCATTGAAAACACTGGCGTACCTTCAAGACGCCTTTCGCGGTCAGCACCCCAAGCTACGAGCTGATTTCTGATTTCCCCCTTCCGATAAATGATAAGCATTGGTATGCGGCTATCGGGTAGATCTGCTATGCATTTGTTGCCGACGATGGACACGAATTTGGTTCGCGGATATCGCGCAGCTAAATCTCGGACATGACCAGATGTACGATCGCTTCGTGGAATGCTACGACACAGCTGAGATTAGCCCAGTATGCGCCAGAGAGGATCGCTCACCCATCTTTGTAAAGAAAGCATATCACCCCTGTGCCCTTTTCATCTTCATCGTCCTCCTCACTGATCCTGCTCGCCTCCGTGACCTCCCTGGTGTAATCCTCTCTGCCGATCGGATATACCCTCCCAAAGCGGGCACGCTTCACTTCCTTCCGCTCCTCGGCCAGCCGCTGACGGCGGAACGCGTCCACTGTTCGCTGGAGGTCATCATCTGTGACATCTTCCCCTAGCTCACGTAGCTCGTCCGCAGTCAGGTCCGCCAAGGCCTCGCGGAGTGTCGGGGATGCAGGGGGTGACGGGATCCGCGGAGATGCTTCTCGAGGTGGGAGGATGCCATGCTTGCGCAGGGCGTCGTTGCTGGGAGTGATGAGTGTGCACGGGGGTGGACGAGCAAGGGAACCTAGTGCTCACAACTCCGTGTCTTCGTTTGGGTTGACTGCCATGATGGATGAACGTGCTGCGCGCGCCCACAGTGAATCAGTGGCTGAGCGCTGAGCGGTAGATGGCTCTATTAGGAAGGCTGTATTCAGGATCTTGACTTCCGCGACGCGGACTTGAACGACCGCCGTTGGAAAATTCTTCTGCTCTGCCAGCTTAGAGATGTACTGATTTCAAGTACACCTCCGTCTGATCTCACAGCAGGAGTCTCCGACACATCGTCTGCTTGATGACAGTGACGACCATCAGTACGACAACTGCAACGACCATCCAGGGTCACACCGTCACTGTTAATGAAACGATTCTCCCGCGCAAATACCAGGAGGAAATATTTCGGCGCGCGCAGGAGCACAACATCATCGCTGCCCTCGACACAGGGAGTGGAAAAACCCTAATCAGCATCCTTCTCATCAAATGGGTCGTTTTACAGCCGAGCGCCATCGGCAAGGTCGTCGTATTTCTCGTCCCAAAGGTTGCCCTCGTGGAACAGCAGGCAGAATTTATTGCTTCTCAGACCCCCTTGAGGGTGCGAAAGTTTCACGGAAGCCTGGATTTGGAGCTCTCAGACAGGGCAAATTGGAGGAGCTCGTTTGAGAAAGCGGACGTCGTCGTGATGACGGGTGAGGCACATCAATCACTGGGTGCCAAGGTGTTATTTCTCAACGATGCCTGTAGCTCAGATATTCCTCAACGTCCTCACACATTCACATTGGAACATCGATAAAGTATGCATCCTTGTTAATTCTTGTCGACATTCTACTAACCTGTCGACTCATCTAGGTTTCGTTGATCATCTTTGACGAGTGTCACCACACGCGCAAAAATCATGCTTATAATGGCATAATGCGCGAATACTTTCAAGTTCATCCCACCGAGCGGCCAAAGGTATTTGGTATGACGGCATCGCCTATTTGGAATCCCAAGGACGCGGAAGGGTCTTTGTTGACTTTAGAGAAGAATCTGGATGCCACTGTCATCGCCGTGCGTGAACATGTATCCGAACTGCTTGAAAGCTCGCCGCGGCCTGTAGAAGTGGGTATTTTTATTACTTCCCGCCCATCATTGGAACGGATACTTATATACTTGCTACAGCTGATTAAAGAATACTTCCCTCCCCCTGATAACTATCTCTATCTACACCCAAGTCTTTGGGATACTCTGTCACTCTTCCAATCCGACAATGTTGACATATCGTGGGACAAATTACATATGAAGTACCATGTCACTCGGAACAGCCTCGGTCCCTACTCCGCAGACCTCTTTATATATCATGAGGTTCGTACACGAATCAATCAACTTCTGCTAGAGTTCGATACTCCCGACGGTCACATTATCAACCCCTTCGACATCCGAGAAGACGGTATGGATATCGATGATCCTCCCACGTATCGCAGCACACCATCGATTCCTATTGCCCTTGAGCAAATTGACTCCATCCTTTCTGATTTCAAGCCATTTTTTGAAGACCCTTCCAATTCCCCGCCCGCCGTGCCAATACCTGTCCCACTCGCCTGGTGTACCCCCAAGGTAAAGGCTCTCACTGAGGTCCTTCTTGAATACCACACCCCAACGTTCCACGGGATTGTCTTTGTAGAGCAGCGTCAGGTTGCTGCTTGCCTTGCCAAAATACTCTCCAAGATTCCTGAACTGAGGGATCGCATTCGGTGCGCAGAGCTTGTCGGGCATGGCGGTGGGCATGGGACACGGAACAAGGGAGGCTCCGGTGCCAGTGCAGTGTCAGGGGTGAACGTGAAGGGCATGGGGTTGGCAAGGCAGCAAGACACAGTTAGGTCATTCCGGAGGTCGTATGAAGAAGGCGGTCTCAATCTGCGTATGTTTCTTTTTGTGCTTTCGTACCGCATTGCTGACTCTCTCTGTCCAGTGGTTGCCACCTCTGTCGCTGAGGAAGGCTTAGATTTTCCGGTATGTCATTCTGTATGTTCTTTTTTTTTTGGCGAGACTTTAATACTGGTATCGATAGGCCTGTGACCTTGTTATACGCTTTGATCCGCTCCACCATATGGTTGGATACGTCCAGTCCAGGGGACGGGCCCGAACTAAGACCTCTACCTTTGTTATCATGGCACAAGTGGGCCATACGTCGCATCTCGACCGTTACAAGACTTTCCAAGAAATCGAGCCCGAACT
>QFEL01004061.1:0-10064 GCA_003316195.1 Neoboletus brunneissimus
ACAGTGCATTCTTTTCCAATCGTCCATGGCGACCTGAACTGTGTGCGTCAGAGTAGAAATGTCAGCGCTTATTTTTTCTGAGCGTAAGGCAGAACAATGTGCTTCTCGATGCAGATTACACCGCACGCTTGGGTGATTTTGGCTATGCTTCCTTGGTTGGGAGTGTTCCCGAAGCCTTGAGTTACCTTCGGAGGTCCACTACACGACCGGGAGCCTTGCGCTGGATCGCACCAGAACAAATTTCGGAAGACACATTTAACCGGACGACCAAGAGCGATATATACTCTTTTGGATGTGTTGTTCTCCAGGGAAGTCAATTGGGTGCGAATACTAGGCTTATTCTGATGTTCTTGCAGGTGTTGTCTGGAAAACAGCCATGGTCAGAAGTCCGGGAAGACGCAGCTGTCGTTCTACGCATCGCGCAGGGCTACAAGCCCGTCCGACCAGAATCGCGACCCATGGATGATATGCATTGGGAATTGATTGAGCGTTGCTGGTCATCAATACAGGAGCGACCTGCGGCGGCGGCGATAATCACTTCTATCCAACGTTTCTTGACTTGTTACCCGCCGTTCCAGTCTCTTCGTGACATGGCCATGTCAGACAATTCATTATTACCTTCTTTCGGCACGGACGGCTCATCTTGACAAGGATAATGAGGACAGGTAAATGGAGATAACTATCACTGTCCACTCCACCCATGTTGACACGTCGGAACCTTCACCCACCAGGATTGCTTCGCTTCCCAACCCCTCAGGCTCAGTTTGATTCCACCAGAGCGCCTACCGTAGCAGATTGGAGGCCGCTCCAATGATTCCAGACTCGATCGGGGAGGGTCCTTATAAGAGGCGTCGTGTGCAGGATGATGATATTTATTTATTTGATGGGGAATTACCGTTCACGAGGATGTACCCCCTGCCCCATCATAGTTTGTCATTGGATGGCTCTGTAGATTACACAATGGTTACCAACACTGGTCATAATGATTTGTTCCACTTTCGCGATATTCGGCGGAATACTGGAAACCAGGTACTGTACTGGAAACGTGCCGCTCGCAACCAGGCGACATTTCGAGGGCTTGGCAAGCGGACAATTCCCGCAGTGCTATTTGTACATGTTAGGATCACAAGCCTTTGTTGAAAGTACGTGGCAGCGATGTTGATGAAGATGGGCGTAAATCTTATCATACGAATCTTGTGTACGTGGGTGACCCCTGCACCTGGACTGACCCCGACGACTGCTGGACACGGTCTTGGGTAGAAAGCTTGGCAAAGCTGATTCCATGTGCGCCTGACAGTGAGGCAGTCTCACGTAAGACGATACGCGCGTTCTTGGCTCTCCGGTAACAGTAAACGGATCAAATTCATGTCCCCCAAGACTTTTCAGGAAGCAAAGGTTGGTCAGCCCTGCCAGCCCTCACTCAACGAATCTCATTCGTCGTCCCCTTCTTAAGTCCATCTACGATCGTGCCACCAACTTGGAGTTTGCTGCAGAGTTCACCTCCGCATTCCGCCTCTACCTCGAGGCAACCGATGCTTTCCTCCACCTTTCACGCTCCAATGCAGTCAACCCCGAAATCCAGGCACAATGCAAGGCAAATGCAGCGAAAGCCATACAACGGGCTGAAAAGATCAAAAAAGCCAGCAAGACACCCGGCGCTCAGATGGGCACGATTGCTGCACCTATCGACTCCTTCGGAGCGGGTGAGGAGTGCGCGGTGCCTAGCTTGTAGTCACTCACCATGGCACAGACCACCAAGCCTATGTGCTTCGGAAGTCGTCGACGGTCAATAACATCCGTTATCCTCTCTGGAACGAACCTGTCCCCTTGCCAGCGAATCCGGGAACCCGTTACTCGTACGTACATGTATCTCGCTCTTGGCCGATCGGCGCCGCGTGTCGCTTACTGTTCGGATGCCAGCGACCCGAACGGCCAGCCAACCATCCCTCCGTCCAATACCACTAGCTCCATAGCCGTTACATGGAAAGGCCCCCCCCTCGATCTCTTCGCCTCTCAGGAGCTTTCTTTACCCTTGACGCCCGCTGACATAGATCAAAATATCATCAATGACTGTTCGGTTTGTGCCTCCGTGGCTGTTTGTATTCAGCACAACCAGAGATTCAACTCAAGGGTATGTCTTCTCCTCATTCATCTTGTTCGAGGTTGTGCATTGTTCTTGGCTCAAGTCCCGCCTTATCCCCGATTCACCCTTGTTGGTGCGCAGCCTATGTTTTTATATATATTTCTGTCTGCCAATTCCGTTCAACCCCCTGCAACTGTGAGGATGACGCATATACTGACACCCTTCTGTCCGGAATTCTGTCTTCACAAAGCTACTGTCCTCATCCTTACACCCGGGAAACCAGCCGGGCAGATATGATCTCAAAGCATATCTGAATGGTGATTGCAGACGAGTATGTAGCACAGTTTCAAATCAATGGACTATGGTGGTGACAACACGCTTTAATTCGCTATGGCACATTACAGATATGTAAGTGTTAATTAAATCGCTACTGGATGTAGGATTTTGACACCCTAATTTCTTGCATCGTATCCGTCTCCCTTCATTCAACGTTTGTCATCGAACTTGACCTTTGTGCCGCTCAATAATTCACTCCCCTCGTACTGTTCCGTATCGAACCTTGTCTATTTCATGATCAATACTGGAAGCTATTGATGATTTGCTTCCTTTCGACGACTCTGGGCGTCCCATGGGAATTTCGTCAGGACGAAAAGCAGTTGCATGGCCAGCTTTGATCGAGAAAGCCGTGTGTCATCATCATGCTCATATGACATATCGAAACTGACGTTACTGCGCTAGTATATGAAACTAATGGGGGGATATGATTTTCCTGGGTCGTAAGTGATGTGCGGCCTTTCTCACCTCGTTCATTGCCGACTCCCTCCCGTATTACGCGTGTGTTTGACGACAGGAATTCTTCCATCGATCTACGGTGCGTGTGTTACTGATTCATTACCGCTTGCGTTTTGCGGAATCTAACGCCATCGTGGTATAGGGTATTGACTGGTTGGATACCTGAACATATCGAGCTACAAAGGTGCGGCTTCTGGTCATCCGTGATTCTGCAGATGGATTCGCTAGGTGGACAGTGTTAAATCCCTAAGCTTTTTGCATCTTCTCCCGGCATTTTGCACGCTCCTGGTACTGATGCCCAGACTATTCGCAGTGCCTTATTTGAAAGGGAGAGAACTTGGGAAAGACTAGGAAATGGGTTCCGGCAGGGTGAGTTGACGGTAGCTTTCTTCGTGATAAATTCTCCTGACTCAGTTTCTGCCATAGGTCATTGCGTGCTAACTGTAGGCACCGACGCTAAGACGATACTGAAAATTGAAGGGGTGAAGCTGCTACCTTCGCACGATTATGCCGTCGTTGGTGAGTTAACGAAGGTTATCTCTGGTCTTGGCTATGTTGTCTCCAAAATTGCATACTCACAGATGGTCAAACCCAGATATTCGAGAAACGGCAAGCGAACGATGGTTAACATTGGTAGATCCGACGGTACCTGTAACTAGCCCATCTTCCGAGTGCAAAAATCGGTCGAGTCCGAGCGATGCGCGTGAGTGTTGGTTACGATCTTCGTGGTACATGATTGGATTACGTTTGTGGCTAGGCATGCTCGATATGCGGTGGGATGATATATGCGCGACGTTCGAGGGTATATACGCGTCTTGGGATCTGGGGCTTTTCCAGCGTGGCCCCGTCCTCCATGAGTAAGTTTCTGCTAACAATACATCATTTGGTCATAAGTGGAGTAATACTCACGTATGGCAATTCAGGACGTGGAAACCGGTTAACGCGAATGATAAAGTGCAAGGTGACTCCTTTCCTGTGTCTAATGTGCGTCCGGTTGAAGGAAAGTCGTCGTGTTCCAGCATCTGTGCACCATCTGCGGTTGCTCTATGACTGCAAGAATTCCTCGGACGGAGGTGGTGATCCGCTAGATATGAGCAAAGACATCTGGGTCCTCCTGACGAGACATTTGTCGCATACTCGCAGGGGGGCGGAGTACATCTCACTGACCCTACACCCTGAAGATGAGGACAATTGGAGAGACATACGAGTGAAAACGGGAGAGACGAAGGTGAAGGTAAACCGATTCGTGATTTACTGTCGGGATCGTCGACGTGATTCATCCTCCATAGGGCCCATACACCACTTCACCGCATGCGTTGGTGAGGACCAAAGTCGGAGAAGGTTTTTCGACCCTGTCGTGTACATCCCCATCAGTTCCGAGACCCCCCGCCCAGATCTCTGGCGCTCTTTCAATCCTTGCTAGTTATGACGGCCCATTCGACGACGTCTTCTTTACCGTGAACGTGTACTGCGGTGCGAATGTCAAAGCGTGGTGGGACAAAGACGCGGGGGTAGGGGATTCTATCAATCTTAGAGGCGGCGGATTTAGTGTTAAGGTGCATCTTGATGTTGACGCGACGTCGTGTACATGAATGCTTATCTGTTCGACAGGCCGACGTTACGCTCACCACCAAAAATGCGGGCGGGAATCATACGCATCCGACGTACATGCTCAACCCGCAATGGCACCTTCGTATCTATGATGAGAATGCTGGCCCGAGTGGGACGGGGGCATTCACGTCCAAAGGAAAAACGTCGCCTCTGAGGGGGTTTGTGGGGAATTCGAGGATAGCGGGCGTGAGCGGGAAGAGCAAGACGCGACAAAAGTCCACCGTGGTGCTGAGTGCACAGGGTCCTAGAGAAGTGCCACTGAATGTGACCGCTGTCTGGTCGTCCGGCGAGCGGATCGTTGAGTGAGTACCGGTGTCCTTAGTTTTTCTTTTTTTCTGGGTGGGCGCTTATGCTGTGTAGGCTAGCGCAAAAGGAAGTGGTAACTTCCTCCGGGGCATACACATACGGTCGAGCAAGAGCAGTGGCAGACATGGCACGTAAGTCCCGATGTTCTTGTTCTACACCGTCAAGTCTGATGTACTGCAAAGCGGGTGATTACACTGTGATCCTATCCGCGTTTGAGCCTCAAGTCCATCTCGGGCAATTCACGCTTAACATTGAAAGTTCACGCCAGTTCAATTTAGCGCCTATCCCGCAGGAAGGGGCGGGGATGTACGCGAGGGTTTCCAAAGGCGAGTGGTAAGTGTTTATAACATCCACGCATGACCTGGGGCAACTCTAATACTTAAGAAGGGGTGAACATACTGCCGTTGGAGGACCAAGTCATGGACGATATCATTCGAACCCGATTTACGAGGTCCAGCTCCCGTCTAGTGCACAACTTAGGTGTGTTAGCCACAATCACCTATTCCCCTCCTTCCCTATTTCCCTTGACGACTGACATACCCACTCACCGATAGTGCTCGCCTACACCTCACCTCACCTGCACCTACCGCTGCGCTCAACCTTTCCCTTTTTCCTGCATCATCCTCCGCATCCGACACACCCATCCTGGACCGACCTTTAGCTTCCTCAGGTCCCTATAGCGATGCTTTATCTGGGGTATGCATCCCCATTCGTATGTTGGGCCCAGGCAGATATTGGCTCGTCCCATCGACATTTGCCGCAGGGGTACACGCTTCGTTTCGATTAGTAGTTTATTGCTCCGATGCGAGTTGCGTTGTCTCCAGGGGGAGATCGTAGTCCTGCGTGTAAGTCGTGGTTAGATGGGTACCCTAGTCACGCAGCCTCTTGGGCATTCACGAGAGTGCCAGTGTATTGTATCATTTTCTTAGGATTCGTATGTCATCGGCGATGTGCGCCGACGGTCGGTTCGTCCAAGCCTGGTGTGAGATCCGGATGACTGTGAACGCCCAGCGTCGAGGGAATACCCGCAAAGGGCGAGAGAAGAAAATCATTGACACGTTTGAGCGTCGTACGAGATGGGTTCGCTTGTGGGCAACTGGATATGATCCACTGAAGGCGGGTTTTAAGCACGTCTTTAGCTACGTAGTGATCAAAGTGAATTCTCCACGAGACACGAATCGGCGAGTCGAGACGTCACGTACATATTTCATCGCGTGCGTTTCCTTGTGAGCAAAACGATCTGTTTGGGCTGAAGAACATCGCTAAGGCAGCGACGGCAACGCCGATGCTAATGTCCGTCCCGGTGTCGCAGGCGATACAGACAGTCCGTCGGTTCTGGAGGTGGTGCATGGATGTTGGATGAACGACATCGAACACGGCAAGACGACGGTGAGAAAGTGGTGTTGGCCTTTCTTTCCTTCTAGAGTCTGAATGCTCAACATCCTGGACGTCCCCCTCGGCAAGACCCTTAAGCTGCTCTCAGACAGCTGCACGTCCAGGTTGGCGACGATGACCTCAAGTCTACGGTCGTTTTTGGCCTAGTAGTGCTCCGCCCCTTGCATCACTCCACCTGGTGACCCAGGTCCCCGGTAAACCTTTCCGATCATTACATACGGTTGACTTCCTTATACTCTCTCATAACACATAGGATTTTGGATTGTACAACTTTGGAGCTTGAAGTATCATATTCAAAACGGGTGCTGCTGAGTGGCAAGTTAGATCTAAGATCTACGGTAAGTCACTACCGCTTTACGGCCATTTGAGTGGATGTTTGTTTTGAACAGCTTCCTCCATCCATTGGCAGCACTGGTGTGCCCTTTTGTTATGGAGTATTGTGCATTCAGCATCGCCACTTGATACAGCAAGTTGTGATCGCAACGATTCAACGAGGCTCCCAACATCTCACCAAAACATGGCCTACTCCCCGCAAGACGTCTATGCGAGGCATCTCGTCTCGCGTCGCGGGTATCCACTGTGGACGCCAGAGCCCAACATGAACCTTCCAGATGCCTATGTTCGGGAGGGGCTCAAGATTGGTGACGTCGGTGTCGTCGTCCCAGAAGATGGTAGTTTTGATGTCTTTTTTAACGTGTGCTTACCCCCTACACATTCGCTCCATCGAGAATCCGGCGTACCCAACAACTTTACCCCCATTCTGCTCAGCGGAAGGGATATTGCCAAGTTTCCCAAAGCCGAGGGTGCAGGTCGTATCATTTCGACTTCCTCGGTGACAAGGGTGAGGAACACGGATGAGTGTGATGACTCGGAAGATCCGGCAAGGTGCAACACAGTCTATGAACCTCATCCATCCTGATTGTGCTGACTTTGACGAAGGCGTGCGCAACCAGGTCCTCTGAATTATGAATTCACATTGTCTTCCCAGGAAGGCGCAGTTCTAATTCTCCCTGAAGGTGCTGAACGCTACTATCTTCGAAACGAACGTCCGTTCTTAGATGAAGCAATTCAACATGCGGTGGACTGGTACACCTTTGCGGAACAGCGTCTCGGTCGCATCATCAGCCACGATTCCCTATACTTGATTACAGGGTTCTACAAATCTCGTTCCTGGTCCCTTGCTGCATATCAGCGGGGTGCCGGTAGTACGGGTGAATCCTCGGCCCAATTTAAGGCTCTGCAAGTTGGTACAGGCAGCATCGAAACGAGTTATACTTGGGAGACTACGCAAGCCATGGATTGGCGCGTAGGACCTTCAGACCAGTACTACAACGGAATACCAAACCAGACTGTGTTCATACATGGCTTCAAAATTGCCATTCGGGAAGGCATACTGGGCACAAAATGGGTCAATGTCAAGGCAGATATCCCTTCCGTACGACCCTACCATGTCGAGTATTCCGGCGGTTCATGGTTTTCGAGCTTATGGGGTGGAGGATCTGGCAGTAGCAGTGGATCGGCAAGCAATACTTCGAAGGGGCTTGGGATGAGTACCAGCTTGAACATGGACACAACCAAAAGCAACCTTTCGGGTGCCGAAAGTGATGGTGTCCATGAGGATGTCACTATCAGCCGCTTTCCTCAACTATCCAACTTGCAGGTATAGTGGTCAGACAAGTTCGGCGTTTAAGAACTAAAAGCGTGTTCAGCCCTTTCACCCCTCGGATCTCATCAATCAATATTTGTTGCGAAAAGTGAGTATCGTCGGAGACTGGAAGCTGTCATTATTGGTAGATCGACGCATTGTCATGTGCAGGTTCCTTCTGCTTCCATTGCGATTACCCACGACGGGCAATGGACCGGGTTACTTGAAAGGGTTTGCCCAATACCAATTCCATAACCCTTCAGCCATTGACCGTGTTATCTCAGGGACTGCTCAAGCCCGAGGAACTATCCCAAGAAGACCGCCTCGTAACACTGATATCCAGCAATTGCACGTTGGCGTTCCGCGAAGGTGATGGTTTCAAGCCAATTTATATATATCGAACTCACCTCTCTCAGGCGCAGTGTACTTGGAAAGCACAACAATGGATAGTCCTTTCGACGATGATATTGCGATAACGACATCGATGTCTTCAAAACAGCGGTCGGGAGTCACCCCATACACACCACCTGGCCTCTGGCCGTTGGCTGGAGAGTTCCCTGCCCGTTCTCTTGTTGCATCTCAACCCGTAATGGATGGACCTCTGCTGGGAGGGTCACATGTCAGCAGTGATCACACCAGTACAAACTGCAATTCTAGTACGATCGTCTCTGCATTTGCCGGTGGACAGGCAATTCCAGCCAGCTCACACCCTGAGCACGTGGTAGAATGGTACCTTACGTGGCAGAAGGCTGTCATCATTAACGGGCCTCGCGTATTCATACCTCAGACTATCTACGAGCCACACTCTCAAGGAGATAAAGAGCGATATGTATCTCTTGCCAAGCTGCACCCTCCTATCACCTTCATCTCACAAGACTCACCTGAGTGGGGTATACCCATGTCACATCTGCTGTCCAAACAGTCAACGCACCTATTGGGAGGTGAGGAACCTGTGTTTGTGTCGTGTGGACCTTCGATAGGCATCCGAGTACAGGTATGTCATTCTGGTCGTTTTTATGCCTTGATTTCCGTGATCGATGGTCCCCCAGTGGCCAGGCTACCAACCGTGCCACAAACAGATCTCGACGAGAGACTATACATCTAACCGCCGCATGATCAACAAGGAAAGGCTTGCCAAAGTCGTCGCAAGATGTGTCAAGCGGTTCATGGAAACTATGAGCGAGCAAACAATGGAAGTGGGGTCCGATAGGCAATGGAGGGTTGGTCCCTTGGACATCAGAGTGGATGACGTTATGCTCGTTAGTCTCCACCACGTTTCTCAGGGGAGCTGGCAACCGCAGCTGCGCCTCTGCAGATCTATTCGGGCTGGTGTTGGCTCAGGGTCGCAGAGTCATCAAGGCATCACCGGTGCTAATGAGGAGATAAGTAGTGGCAGAGTCATGGGTGTCGAGATAGAAACCTCGTTCTCACCAGACTTTAGTGTTCCGCAACCGAGTCGCCGCAGATCCATGAGGACTAGGGTCAGCTCAGGACCGCAGAGCCACCAAGGCACCACTGGTTTTAATGAGGAGATAAGTAGTGGCAGAGTCATGGGTGTCGAGATAGAAACCTCGTTCTCACCAGACTTTAGTATTCCTCCTCCCCCGATGATGATGACTCATCAGTGGGATGGTCAGCTACGATTAGCTGGTAGCCGATGATAGTCAATGGTAGCCGACCACAACCAATCCTCAGATGCCTATGTAAATAAGTCAGGTTAATTGAGAATATTTACATGCTGTGCCAAATAGTTGGACAGTATACTCATACAAAAGCCCTCTGGGCACCCCTGGACCCTTGACTGAGGCCGAGTTTCTTTATGTATGAGAATACTGAGCCCCAGTGAGAAAGTGTAATATGGGTTGCTAAGTGTAGCTATTTGATGATATGTAAACAATGAGGAACTAGGCCAAACTATTGTCAACATAGGCTTCGTCTGCAACTTCGTCCAGCATAGCTACTCATATCATATACATAGCAATCATGACCATCGCCTGCAGCAATCCAACTCATTTTTGTCTTTATCTCGTCAGTCCGATCATCCGAGTCTCTGTGTGAACGTCCATGCCCACATCCATGTCACATCCAACAGTATATTGGTGCGTTTGTTGTCGATATTGCAAAGGTGTTCGGAAGGCCTTGCACACACGGAAAACTTGGCAGTGACATCTTCGCGAGGCATCGAGTGACGACGAGAAGGAAGCAATACGTCTCGCAGGACGTTCGGAACAA